>BGPR01005524.1:0-92682 GCA_013235015.1 Araneus ventricosus | reverse complement strand
CATAAGAATGATAAGGAGATTTGTATCATTGGGATGGAAGATTTATCGGAATTGTTCTAGATAGCCTAAGATAATTATCTCACCGTAATACTTAGAAGTAACCTAATGCAACTGCGATGATATTCAAATAATTCCGTATTTTTTATATATATTAATGTCAACTATATATAAGAAAACATAACTTAATATTAAAAATGAAAAATAGCATATCTATAATGAAATGCAAAAGTTTAATTTTTTTAATTATTATAATTATAAAATATATTCTAAAAAATAAAAATACTAAACCATATAATACCAAATAATAAAAGTATTAAATATTACTAAGAACATATGGAAAAATTCGAACATGTATATGAACTGTTACAATCAAAACTATTGAAAAAGACAAGCTAGAAATTTGGAGTTTTCAATATATATATATCTATATATGTATATATAAATAACAAAATATTTATTATATATATATAAATAACAAATTTCTTAAATTTGGAATAAGTAAAACTTTTAAGCTTTGGTGCTCATGTGTTGTAATATAATCATAGTTATCCCCTTTCAAATTAAGATTCTAATTAATATATATATACTAGTGAGAAAACACCGATAATATGTATATGCTCGTTCGGGATTTCCCTTACTGATGACGCGTCCCGGACGTTAGCCTTATATTCTGTTTTGTTTTTTCTTTTATGACGGGGTTTTGATGTTTTTTGTTTATATATATATAAACAATGAGATGTGTAAAAGGTATCTCGAAATAAGCGTGATTTGTTTCAGTTTATTTTGATATGAAAAATCAAGCATGAATATATACAAAATTTTTAACAACATAAATGCTGATATTTACTGAAACTCTCATTAACTTGTCATATTATTTCATTACTTTTCGAATAATTCTTTTAGTTAAGATCATACATCACATTGTGTATTTTCGTATTGTCAGCATTTCATTATTTTGGATGACATGGTTAACTGGAAGATATACTTCAAGGTTAATAGGTTCTATAAGCCAGATTTGTACTGGAATTTACGAAGTATTTCTATTGTAAAGCATACTTTGGATATTAGCTATGCTTTGCCGTTTATGATCTTTTGAATATCTTTGATATTTGATATCATCTTTATAAGTTTGAATATTCCTCATTGATTTCAATAAATTGCACTAAAATTTTGATTTGCACATATAGCCGAATTCTGGTCTCAGCCATTTATTTTTAAGTCACTTTCCGTTGTTATTGAAGTAAAAATCTTGAAAGTAGTCAAACATTTGTCTCAAATGTTCATAATAACAAATTTCTTAAATTTGGAATAAGTAAAACTTTTAAGCTTGGTGCTCATGTGTTGTAATATAATCATAGTTATCCCCTTTCAAATTAAGATTCTAATTAATTTAAATTCTTTCTAAATAATTTAAATTCTTAATATATTCTTCAAGCGAAATTTTGCATTTAAAGAACGATGTCCCTTCGTTTCATGACACTGTTTTTATACAAACATGCCGGTTGCAATATAATTTTCCGTATTTTGTGCCAATTTCTGATAGAGTAATGGAATTACAGGTATTATGAATATCATAATTCATCACAAATGGCTTTCCATTTCTGAATGAAACTGAAAAATTGGCAGCTTTTTCTTAAAAGAAAAAAAACCATACAAAACTTAGACGTTTCAAATGCCCAAACGCATGCATAGTATACTAAAGTCTGTAACTAATCTCATTTGAGATAACTTTAAAGTTTTTCGAATAAAAGCTGCTTCACGTTTTCAGCCACTTGATTTAGATATGCATCTTTTCCATTCTGTGACAGTATTTCATGGATAAGCTTATTCTCTACACTGACTTGTATGGTTTCACATAATTTTTAATTTGTTGTTCGGTTTGGTCGATTTTAATGGCATATTGAATCCTCATGGATGATAGCATTTTTCACAAGATGCTTGAAAACTATAATAATGAAAAGAAAGCAAACCATGATGTTTTAAGTATCATTTCAGATTTTTAAATTTTTTTTATTAAAAACCTTAAGTTTACTACAAATTTTTGATACATTGTGGAAATTTATGAGGTTTTTTGCTATATTTACCGATTACTTAATAGGTCATATCTTTGGATGCTGTATCAAGTGTGTAAGTGCTCATTGCATAGCATATTTAAATGCAAATTATGAAAGAACTTTCTGTTTATTAAATACTACTGTCTTTCGGACTTTTCTCTTTGACAATATTCTCAATAGCTGTGTTATAAATTGTTGGTATCTGATTAAATACTGGCACACAGCATTTAAGCATCATCAAAGTTAGTTTTACTAAGCATGCTTTAAACACACCCAAAATATTGCATTATTCAATATTCTAGTTATAACTGATTTACTAGTGAGGAATTTGTGCATTTTTTATTAGAGTAGAATTCTATTGAAATTTTATTGCAAAATACGTACAGCTGTAGCAGTTAAAAATAATAAAGTGCGTGAAAAATAGCTTTCATTTGCACTCACTTTTAATAGTATCTCTATATTTTAACAAAATATTTTTAATCTGATGTACCATCTGTAAATGGGGCGATACGAAAATCATTCATTCGTTCATCAGTACCATAGACATTCTTTCTGTAAATTGCACGATATAAAAATAGCGATGCAAAATCAAATTAGACGAGACAGACGAATCAAGTCTAAAACAATATCATGCTACTATATTTCGGACTAGGATTTCGAAATTTTTTTATTGTTCATTTTTATTCAAACATTGGCAAGTAAAGATATCAAAACTTACTGCTTGTTTGCTTCTCTTCTTTCCGACATTTCTTTAATTATAGTAAAAGCCAGATCAAGAAAATATTTGCTTTTTTAGAGTTTTGAGAAAGAAGTAAGCGGCAATGAGCCGTTTATTACTTGTAATCGCCTTGCGATAGTATTTGACAGTATGCAGACACTTTAACGCGTAGCTGACATCGGCCGTGACTGCAATATCTGTTTATATGCCAGCTGATTTTATCGCGTTTCTCCTGCCCTTTGCGCCGAGATGCCTCCTCATCAATCTGCGGTTGCTTGCATACCTTCCTTTCAAGATAATACTAAAATTAGAAATTTCGTTGATATAAATTTCACAGCTGTTTAGGAAGAAATTTATTCATAAAATAAAGTAATGAGTAACCATGCAAATATGCATGTTTAAATGAAATATGAATGATGCCATTCATTGATATCCCTTCGGGTGGAACTCACTAAGTACACAAGGGCTATCATATATTTTCGGCCAGATTTTAGCAGTGCAGACGAGTTTTCAAAGCTGCAAGGAAGAGTATTTATTTCCATTGATAGCCGCAACAACTGTTGATATTTAGAAATATATGCGAACTTACTGATATATGCCAACAAACCTGGGCGAAATATGACAAATTGTATTGTTAATTAAAAAAAGATCTTCAACTCTCCATATCATCAATATTTGAAAATTACTTTCAGCATCAATGCTTATTGATTACCCATAACGAGAATCTTAAACTCGTAAAAAAAGACAATAAATGTACATGGGAATTCAAGAGACCTTTCAAACGAAAAAAAAAAAAAAATTCGAAGGCCGCTAATGCGCTCCTTTTCAAAAAGTCAGAATTAATGGCAGTCATTCTATTGGATTATTTTGACACTGAACTTTACAGGATCAAGCTCTTTGTGATGCGATTATTATCCAAAGTATTATAATTCGAAGTAAACATTGGCAATGAAATTAGAACGAATCGTTTCAATGAAATATAAAATGTTTCTATATGGGGGAATTTTATAAAACCTTTCCTGTTTGCTTATTTTGCTACACAAACGGAGTGAAACGCAAAATCTTTAATGAAAAAAAATAAAAGCTTTAAAATAAATCATCCATTTTTTATGGGATTTGATTAATTACCTCTAAAATAAAAACGATATAAATACAAATAATACTTTCATATTATCTCGCTTGATTTTCTTTATTCGAATGTATGGCAAAATTATTTTTTTCAAAGTTCATTTCATTTCTTTCTGTCAAGAAAAACACAAATGGATTAAATTCTGCTAAAATTCAACATTGATTGTTGGTTTTTCAAATTCCTCTTTCACTGAGAATGAAATTTGAAATACGACCGTTTATATTTCACATAACTATTCATAAATAATCTTTATTATTTTATGTCCGCGTTACTATTTTCAATTAATCGGTTTTTATATGTATGGTGAATAAAATAAGGGAAATGCAAACGCGCATATCCTTGAAAACTTCGCTAGTTTCCGCAAATTGTATACTTGAGATGAACTCGTCAGAGGTGCACAAACCTAACTGTATCGGAGGTTTTTTACAGGAATCAAACGAGCATAGCATTTTGAACTCTGACTCACCTCACGTGTGTTTGACTCTTTGCCAGAATACTAAATATGCACATTCTGCTCTGCGGAAGCGACATCACAATGGGTAAAGAACCATAGAACAAAACAGGCGGGCCTCAGCCAAAATAAACCCGTACGCAAACCACCGCTTGATTGACTGGGTAAAACTAATCCCTTCGTAATCCGAATCCATGCCGAAGAAGCAGAACGATAACGAAGTGTATCTTTTTTGGTATGGAGAATGAAATAAAGAAGAGTTGAAAAGGGCCAAAACGTCGAGAGCGTGCAATATAAACAGAAAGAGGAATGGCATGCGCTCTGCATCCGGAAAGAAGACTTCGGTTCGGGTTCAGCGGCAGGTTTTTAGCATTCGGTTCACTCATTCTACACTACAGGGATCGGTATGAATGTTATAAGAGTCCACGTATGGCTCAGTGCGAAGTGCAAGTTATTTCCGCAAATATAGAAGGTCACTGAATTGGGAAGGAAAGTGGCGACCAGTGGGCAAGCCTTATTAAAGGCTTGACAAAGTGTCTTAGATGAAAGTCGAAATCTACTTTCTCCAGACGCAGTCTTTAACACATTATTAGCAGCTTTTTTGTATGAGAGGGATTAGGATTAAGTTTGTAATGATATTGTTGTAATGCTTCAAATATTTTTTTAAAGACTCTCTTCGTGTATCGATAATATTTTGAACATGCGTTTCTGAAATGAGCTTCTTTGCTTGAAAATTTCATTCTTTTTCGTAAGTTGAGTCAAATATCTTACTATAATGGCATAATTTGGAATAAACCATCTAAAGAAGTCTGTCAAACCAAGAAATCTTCGAAAGTCATGTACATTTTTAGGCTGTGGAAATTTGGATATCGCTTCTTTTCTGGATCTTGGCTTGATCCCATTTTTGTTAATGATAAATCCTAAATACCCTACTTATTATTTTCCAAATTTGCATTTAGTTAATTTGAGGGTAAAATTTACGGATTGTAATCTTTTGAATACTTCAATGAATTTTTCAATCATTTCTTCCCAAGTTTTCTCTGGAATAAGTATGGCATCCAAATAACATAATACTCCATATACTTATTACTTTCTCAGCATGTTATAACTGGTTTTGGCAGCGGACAGTCCTTAGAAATCTGCCCAAAATTAGAACAGTTGAAACATTTTGATTCACCTTTTTCATTATGCGTTTTTTCTGAAACTATTTTTGGCACGGCGGGAAAATTGTGTCTTAAGTACATTAGTTTACATATATTTTTTATTGAAATCCATTCGTATCTTCCAGTGCCCCAAGCGTCCCCAAAAAGTTAAAAATTGACATTTTTACAAATATCTATTAAAAATTGTGAATTAATGAAAAATATTTGAAAAATTGGCAGATTATTCAAGTATTAAAGCGTAAATTTATAAATAATTATAATTTTATAATAATACATGAAGTTTAAATTTAATAATCAAAGCAATAAATCACAAAACTTATAAAAAGTGAACGTGCATCATATATTTTTTAATTCTATTGGTTTGAAGATTTACATATTTCTAAAGGTTGTAAACCTTTTTGGTATTATATTATAATGCTTGATAAGACTTCTTGATTGTATCTTATTCAATATGAAGCCGTCTCTCTTCTCCATATACACTTTCCGACGCTTCAACAGCTGGGTATGGCATGGATATTTTGAACATGCCTCCGTTTTTCTAACTTTTACCATGGCCTCAATTTCTTAAATGGCACATTCATCAAAAGAGGTGGTTGAAAACGTCCAACTCGTTGCCAGTTAATAAGTGCAAAATAATCCTTTGCTTTAAAGTCTATTTTTGGTACTTGAAAAATTCTTACTTCTGATGATCCTCTGTTTCCATTTCTAGCACAAATTAGTTTTCGTAATGCTAAAGACCTTACATTCTCTGTTATCTGTGAGCATTGACAATAGCAAATTTTCCAGGATGACAAAAGAATCTATTTCATTGAATAACAGTGTCTATTATATTTTTTAAATTGGATTCCAAATATCTAGAAAATGAGATGTCTCCAAATATTACACGCACCTTCTGTTATGGAGGGCTTTGTCTTGACATGGAACCATACAGGTGCATATACCTTCATAATATATGTTGCAAGAATAATAAGATTGTCAGATGGGTTTCTGTGGCTACATACAACCTTAAAATTCTACCTAAACTTGTTAGCCCCCTTGAGTTAGCAACTGGAACAGGCTTTCTTAATCCCAGGTCAGAATAACATTCACCAAGCGATATCGCTAGGCAAATATCATATAGATATTGCTGATCATTGCTGAGAACATTCTATCTGTATTATGTGGCATATTCTCTACATTTATTGAAGAAAAAGGAGCTGCAGGTAGTTCCTCGCAGGTTTTGATTGCTTTAACAATTGGTCCACAAAATTATGTTGGACCAGTTGTTGCACTATCCAAAGAATTTAGTAGATGACAGAAGGGTAACTCATTTGTATGAAGTAAACAAATGCACCACTGTAATGGTCTATTGAGGTCTAGTTCCATCAAGCGAATAATACCTCCCTTGTGGCCAGTCTTAACATTTCTTCCATCACATCCAATTACTTTCAGCCCATTTAATTGCATATTATTTGATACAAAAAAATTGAATATTGCTTCTTTTAAGGCTTTAGCTCATCCTGTTGCAGTAGTTACATGTCCGATATGCAAGGAGTTAGGTTCGTTTACAAGAGTATAATGCTCCTCTTTCGTGGTCTTTGGGTAGTACTTTGTGTCCTTCTTAACTAGCACTTTTGTTTTGTCTTTCTCTCATCGAGATATAATCCGGTTAAAAGAGACCGAAAAAATGTTAACTTAGTAGACTGCAACTGCATTTTGAAGCTTTTTACGCTATCTACGAATTTTATTGCGATCTACCGCATGCGAAGTCTCTCCTTCGTGTACAACTTCGATGTCTTGCAAAACAGCACTGGCAGATAGACAGACGCTCTATCTGAAATTTCGTATCGATCACATTCTCTTGCTAAGGAAAGGAAATCTAAACGATTTTGTGATTGATATTCCAAGGTAATTACATCCGTATCTGTATACGAGGATGAAGACATAGACTCAAGTAGCTCCATTGATTGAGCATGAGCAGCATCAGTTTCAACCATTTTACGTTTTATTCTTTCGTCTTCTATCTGTTTTCTTTTTTCCCTCTTCTCTTTTTTTCAGACGCAATTACATCCACTCCTCCAATAACCATTTCACTTTCTAATCTTTGATCTTTTATAAACAATCGCTCAGCAAGTGGAATTTTCATGTCTTTTTGGCATTTACATGTATCGAAATTTGTATACTTACAAAGTGTGATATCGAACAAACACGGTATTTTTTCATTACGATAATTTTCCAATTTTTGTTGGGTTTTTTTATAATTCCTTCGCCCTCTCCTATACGTTTTTCTTTGTAAAATCGTTTCTTTAACGCATTTTTTATTTTTAAATTTTAATTCGAAATTTACATAAAAATCGTTTTTTTTTTTGCAAATATTTAAGTGTCTTGGGGCCCCGGAAGATATTAAACAAAGTTGGAAAAAATTTTCATGTATGCTAGTACACTTAAATAGACAACTTTTGCATCCTATGCCGATTATTTTATCCACACTTTGAATTTTCGATCCATCCTAATGTGTAATACCGTACAGTCTTTTCTTTTCGTTGATTGTAACAATTGGATCATCTTTAGAGGAGTTTCGTTTATCGTAATGCCCTTCCTTACTCGGTTGTTTATTCTTGAAAGTTTACCTCACGGTATCATAGTCGTCTAGTTTTTCAACTAAATCATCTGGTGAATTCAACTTAGACCAGTCATGAATAAAATGATCTTTTACTTCTTGAGACACTTCACGTTTTATCTGATCCTTTATAATAAGGTCGCTCAATTTCTCAAAACTATCCGCTTTAACTCCATTTACCCATTCATTAAAAAACTTCTTAACTCATACTCAAAGTTTTTCAAGGGTGCATCCTAGATTCTTATTATTCGTAAAAACTTTTGGTGACATTTTTCTGGCGTTAACTTGTACCACTTTAATAAGATATTTTAAATTCATTATAATTGTTTGCAATTTCATCCGGTTCTCTGTCTATTAACAGCGCAACGCCATAAGGCAATAAGCCAAGCAAATGAGTTACATTCATATTTTCTAATGTATCAAATTGTTTGGTCAGACATTGAAGCATAATTAAATATAAACTTATATCATTTTCGTCGGGATTAAATTTTTGCATCAGATGATGAAGTTCTAACTTTGGCTTCATTCGCATACTAGTAACATTTTGACTGTCGACGGAAATTGTAAACCTACCTTCTGCTTCAAGACTTAATTTTTGCAGCTCATATTCAATCTCATCCTTTCACTTCCGTTCTTCGTATTCTTCCTCTCGCCTACGTTTCTCATTTTTTCTTGGCGCCTACTTTTTTCAATTTCTTCTTGAGGCATAAGTTCCTGACTTTGAATTTCTTCTTTCTTTTCTTTCATTTATTATCGTCTTCAACCATTCTTTGGCACAATCTTTATCGTACTCTTTGCTTGCCGAAATTATTTTTTTTCCAAATCTTTCGGTTTATGGCTGTTGTTAGCATTTTCTCCCAGTTCCTCAGCCAATATTTTTAACTCGCACGTTTTGCTCCACCGAAAAGAGACATTTTCGTGCTTATTGATCTATTTATTTATTTTAACTTCAAATTAATGAATAACTAATGAAATTATGGAGGAGCGAATTATGCCAATGCGTAGTACCTTGAAATTCAAATTCCTTTAGTCTTATTTACTTGTCAATGAAATTTTCAGTCTCGGGTTTCAAAGTAATCCCACTTCTGATTTCTGTTGGCTTCTTCTGCAGCGGCATTCATAAGATTATTTTTAAACACTAAACAAGCATTTATTAAATGATTAAAAGCAACTAAAATATTCCGTAACTTATCGTAACTGCATACATCGTAAATTTGTTCTGCCGTACTGGTTTTAATCAATATTCAAAACCAGATAACACCTGGTTGTTGCCATTCATCTGATATCATACACTCTTATAACAACAAATAAATTGGAGTCGTGCTTTTGACGGACATTAATAACGAATATGCTTACATTTGGACACATTTTTCCAAACCTTTCTGTAGATCATCGTGAATAGGAACGAATTCTCCGCCTGTATGATACTGCCCTAGTATTCTTAATCCTTTCAAGATTTCCAAGACCTGTCCTAGTCTCCAGTTCCCACTATTCACCATCTAAAGCCCTCCTCTCTGTTATATACAAATTGGGACTGCTGTACTTTTATATCTTTTCCATTGAAAGTGATGGATTTGGGGACAAGATAAGAATAGATATGGGAAGAAGATAAAAGACACTGAAGCGTGAGAAAAACTAGTGATAATTATGGTATTTGGCCCTCCGCATCGCATTGCTGAATAATCAGTGAATTCAAAAGCCTGTCTCCTAAAATATTACTATGAGTCAGAGGAAGGGTTAACCCTTTCTCTCATTTTTAGGGGTCTATTCTGGTACCCCCGGTTGGGGTGGGGTCGGCCCCAAAAAAACCGACCCCCCCCCAACTCCCAACCCAACCGGGGGAAACATAATAGACCCCTTACTCTTCCGTTCCGAATTCCTCTCGACTTTGGAAACCGACGTTTGTGATCTTCTGTAGTAGAATTCTTCCTTAGAATTCGGTAGATTTCTTTCTAACAACAGGTTTCTAATATGAGTTCTTGTATATAAGAATACTTTTCAATTAAATGTAAACTCATCAAAGCACTTGTTTCAGGGATGGAAGAATAAAAATGCAAGTATTCGTTTTATGATTAAGAAATTATGAGAGAGCATTAAAATAGCAGTCTATACCATGTGTAATAATCAAAGAAACATATCTAGGTCCAGCATTTTTTCTAGGGTAAAATTGTTTTTGATTTAAGTGATTAAGACAATTTTTTGAAGATATTGGCGTTCTTCTGGTGTTATTTATCTGAAAAAATATTAATTTTATAATTGAAAAAATGTTTTCTTGCCTCTTATTTCAAATTTCCAAATTTTACATTTAAAAATGCCATGAAAACATTAATTTGAATTTTATTTTACAGCAATTTTATTTAAATCGGGACTTCAAATTTTCCCTACTCTCGACCTCTTTTGAAATAAAAGTTTTCATAAGTTTTTTATTTTTTGAAAAATTCTTTCGAGACTCCAACATTGAAAAATATATACAAATAAATTAAGCATTGATTATTGATAAACAAAATCAATGAAGTTATTTAGAGAATTTTAGTAAAATATATAAAATTAAGGTTATTTTTCCAAATGTCTTTTTAAATATTGAACTGTCTGAAATAAAAAGGAGCTATAAAATTTTGCGTTAGACCAAAATTGTTTTATATCATTTCGGGTCGCTATAGACAGTTTGAGAAGCATTGAGTCGTACAATTTTTTGTTAAGAATTTTAATGAATTGCTTTATTGTATTTTTATAATATTTTATTTCGAAGAAATCTGAAAATACACTACCAATCAAAAATTAACTATATCTTTTTTATTGCGAGAAACCAAACAAAAAAAGAATTAATAACCGATGATAATGTGAATTTGTTGTTTAGTTCAAAAACATGTGCCGTTATATTCGATTTCCAAAAACAAACTATGAATTTTCATTAATAAGCAGAAAGTCTTTTGGTAAGTTTATACCGATAGACGGTTCTTTTAAGTAATCATCTTCCAAGAACTATGCTTTCATAAATCTGTGAGGGCGTTCTGCACTTTTCCTGGCTAAGATGATCAATTCTCCGACTACTTGTAGTTCAAGAATTCTATGAAAAAAGAATGTAATGTGAATTATGGTAACTGATATTTTTTTGTTTTATTGTAGGTTTGTTTATGTATGTTTTTAGACTTAATGCATGCCATATATTTCTCTCGAGTTTTTTTTTCCCATTCAAAATCTGTCATTTTATTTCAATACATTTTATTAAACTTCTTTTAACATAATTTTACCACACCTCTTTCGAAACTGGTTTAAGAGTCACTTGCGTATTTAACCTTTCGTGTCTTTTTCCCGAGAATGTAGCTTCAGAAATCTGAATGCGAAGTGGGCACAAAGAAGAATCCTTGACATTCTGTACTGGCACAACACAGAATGCTTCCAAGAAAATAATTCCTATTCTTAAATTAGAATCCTTCTAATGCTACTCCGAAATACTAGAATAGTTCAGTTGTCAAGAGGCTCAGGCAAATGAAAATGCCGTGCCTGTTTTTCTAAATTTAAAATTTAGAGATTGCTCAGAATAATATAATTTTCTAATAGAGATGTCAATTGATACTTTAGATTGAAAATTTAAAACAGGGCATTTATTTTCATATTGTTTTATAAAGCTTCGTACTTTTTTTGTTGCATAATTAATATTAAATTATTTACCAGTGTTCTGGAATATTAACCATCCAAGTTAATAATGTTTATAAACCTTTTTGCTTTCAAACGTATGGGGCTTTCTCTATAAATACGAATTACATCAAGTGTAATTCAAACTCTATTAATCGGTGCATTCTAACAGAAAAAATCGTCACTTTTTATTAAATTCTTTCATATCTAGAATTTAAAGATAATAATATCTATTCTAGATACGTATTTCAATGAATCTTTCATTCTAATATAATAACGAATCTAATTTGAGATGGGGGGAAAATGAAGCCTTTTTTTATGACTTTTTGCTGTGAAAGATTTGAATAGAGTAATGTTTGTGTCAAATTTTAGCTTCTTCGAAACTCGGAATCAATTCCGATAGTAAAAGAGACTTCGAAATAATCCAAACTATGCATAAAAATTACATTACCTCTGTTGTCTTTATATGAATATGGCATGAACTAAAGGGTAAAACAAGTCAATTTATTACATTTTAGTGTTCTTTCTGATAAAGACTTGCACCTCATCGATCTTAAAAGAAACAAAGCAACACAACAGAATTCAACTTACACAGCAAAAAATAGAAATTGTGGTTATATATATATATTGTATGTTTTTTTGCATTGTAGTGGAAATACTCAACGATAAGGTAATGTTAGTTTAATTAGATTTACATCCCATACTAAGAGGTCTATTCTGGTACCCCCGGTTGGGTTGGGAGACGTCACTTTTTCCGGCTGTTAACAAAGGGAAAAGTGACGTCTCCCAACCCAACCGGGGGTACCAGAATAGACCCTTATAGCTGCAAGAGTACGAATCTCGTAATTTTCTCACACATTCATCTGACGAGCTTGTGAGATGACGTGGGCAACTTTTAAACTGCCTTTCTTTCCGATCTTCTACCCCACACCAGCGGGAGGACGTTTGACACAGGTGGATTCAACGTGCACCTGTACCGTTTACACGGTGGATCTTGCGTGGAGTCGGGTCTCGAACCTACAATTCAAGAACCCAAATTCAAGACTCTCCCATCAGGTAAGCATATAAGGGCAAAAAGCTTAAATGTCTGAAGGTTATTCGTAACATTACAGATTTCTGAATCATCACATTACAAATCTGCGTTCCTAATCAATCTCCAATTCTATTCTTTGAGAGTAATCGATAAAAATTCTGTTGCTAAACAGTAATATAGCTTTTTCTGGTAATTTAAAGGCAATGAATTACATTCATAAAAGTGTGGAACGAAATTCTTAAAGTAATTTAATTTAAAGCAAATTTGCATATGTAATTCGTTCTTGTTCATGATGACACCATTGTGAAATATTTCCAAGGACAATTCCTTTTCCATGGTCGTAAATGAAACTTTGAGCAATCACATCATTTAACACAATTGTTAGACATTTTGAAAAAAATTAGCAATAAATTTATTTTCGGATCCGAGGCTAGTAGTTTCCCTAGAAATTTTTCCAATTTCTAAACATGATCTCAAATGATTCGAACCCGATCGGTGCGCGTTTAGTCATCTGCGGTTGACAATACTTTGAATGCAAATAAAACGGGTTTTTGATACGCAACTGCAGTGACGGCTTGTGGGCAGGATTTTGTCAGTTGGAGATGAGAACGGGAGAATGATTACGTGCACAAGATCGGGTTATGAGTTCTGGAAATGTTTTTCGTGTTAGAGAAGTATTTTTTAAAACGCATTTTATTGTTTTGATTACTCTAGTGAAGAGTATTATGATTTGGATTAATAATAAATCATTTTTAAGAAAACTTGATCTCGTAACTGTGCCACCTCTACGAAATTTCCACTGTCAATTCTGCTAAAAGAGTGAAACACGCTCTCGTCGATAACAACAAAAATTTGCAAAGAGATCTGAAAGGATATTTAACTAATACAAGAAACCACCGTATTGGTTGCAGAATGCGTACTTTGATTTTCTACAAACCCGTATTATGTTGGATGTAATAACAGCTTCCCTTTTTGTGTTTTTCAATTATTAAACTAACTCCTGCAGAAAAGTTCAAACAGAGGCGATTTAATCGCACAGAACAACTGTAATTTGCAACCAAGAAGCGCGAAATTCCCCTTACCCTTTCACAGACAGGAGGACACAAATGAGTTGCATTTTCTGACTAATTGCAAAAGAATAGTTTGGCGACAGGAAATGCTCGGGAGCAAGCTTTATGTTTTGTGCGCTAATGTTTCCTGTTTCGGAAAACACTTTTCAAAGTTAACGGCTTTCCGTTGGCCATGATTACAGGGCTATGAATTATTTTATAGTCCTAAGTTAGAGGGGGAAGAATTTCATTGTCATCCATCGATACGTGAGTGAAGAGAAAGCGTGCTATTTGATTAAGAAAGAAACTCGAAGGAACTTATCTGGAATCTATTATGTCATCCGTTGCTTCATTATAGTCATTTAGACTAGAAACGTGTCATTTCGTGGGCTTCTGAGTTTCCTTTTAGAAGAGCTGGAAACGTGGTATCTAGTATGATGGTAACGAAGTAAAGAAACGCTTCTAAAGCGGAACTCTGTAATTATTTAAAATTTGTCAGACAAAATTAAATATCTGCATATGTCACGTGCTTTGCAGTCTTTGGTTTCTTAACCTCTTGATAGGCTGAACTTCCTAAACTGACAACTATCTAGGTTACTAATATGTAATCTCGTATTAACAGGAAACCACCTTTTGTTAGTTATACTTATGCATGAAAAAGCTTTTCGATAATTAAACATTAAAAGTGTTTTGTAACATGCTTATTTATTAGAACGCATTTATTGACTTTATATTATTCCCAGTTGCTTCTTTCACAGAAAACAACCAACACGTCAGAAAAGTATACTGTATAAATGAAAAATATTCGAATCAACACGTTTAGATTATGATAAGTGTGTTGATTTTAGTATAAATCTTCGACTCAAACAAATTCGACAAAACCAATGCTCGACACAAACAAATTTTAATTATTGCAAGTGTATGTTCAAATAAAGGTAAACAATATAAGCATATAAAATAAATTACTAATATCAAATAAATATATTTTAGCGTAGACTGTTTATAATATCATTCAAATATTTTAATAACTTTTAAGTGCAGAAATTTTTTTATATACATTTTCACCAAAAGTAATTGATTTAAATGTTAACAAGACTTAGTTAAAATAAATCTCATTTTTAATAATGAAATATGCATCGGTTTGGTGAAAGTTTCTGATCATGCTTTAAGTGAGTTTTTTTAAGTTTTATTTTTATTCATTTTTTCTAAAGCGATCATGACAACTTTTGACATAAAAATGTCTCACATTAATTTTAATTCCGTAGTATGATTTCGAATGAATCGTGTATTATTAATAACACTTCTTATATTCAAAGTGAGGTTCTTGCTTTTGGTTAAGAGCATTTACTATATCTTAAAAACCGTTGCAAAAAAATTCTATCTTCATTCCAATTGTCAAATCCTTATTCTTTACTTCAATTGATTTTCAAAATATCATTTCAGCAAAATGTAATTTGATTTTACATTTCAGTAGAATGATCGTTTAAAAAATTATTGCGGATTTACCGTCGTATCTTAAGATATCCTATTTAATTGTTCAATGAAATATTGTAAACAGGGGCTAAATCAGTTAACCAAAATTTCGCATTTTTGGATTTAATTGCAATTTTTTTCCTTTAAATTCAATAATGCGACTTCAGTTTAATTACAGCGATCTGAAAACAGAAATAAATTTTCCTAGTATACCAAGGGGTCTATTCTGGTACCCCCGGTTGGGTTGGGGATTTGGGTTGGGTTCCGTCCTTAACCACCGGAACCCACCCCAACTCCCAACTCAACCGGGGGTACCAGAAATGACCCCCAAATCTAGAACTGTGCTAGGACACGACAGGTACAAACCCAGACTGACTACTTGATGGACCAGGCCATCAAACTTACCCTTGACAGCCGTCTCTATAACAAAAGTTGGCCCGCATCCCTTTCATTCTGTCAGCAACTACAATGCATAATCGTTCATAAGATGAATTCGCTGGAGGGAGATCTTTATAAAGTGGATTCTCGAGGAATTTTTCTCAGGATTATAAAGTCTTCCAATGGTGACGTTTCTCGAAGTTTCTACGTTATCGATCACTTTCACCTTAGAAATGTTAGTTGCATATCCTAAGAAAAGTTTAAACTGCTCATGCATATGAGCGAAGTGTTGTTAAAATCAAAAGTAAGATATTGGACATTTCTTCCTCAAAGAAAATTTGAAATAACAGATATCTTAAAACAATAATTAATTTTATAACATGATTAACATAGTTTTAGAAATGGATATCTTGTATATAAAGTGAGATCCATTATTCTAATATATTTAAAATTATCTCTAGTAAAAATTTAATATACATACATGCCTTCATTTTGAACTTCAATAAAGATCTTTAACTATATCTTTTATGAGATTATTCAACAAACAAATATAATGAAATTTTATAATGAAGAAAACTCAACGTTTTCTTTAATAAAGAAATAATTTAATTAGTATAATTTTTCCTTTCGAATGCATATTCTTCCAAGTTTTTCTACTCATCGCGTGCACTCACTGGTACCTTTTTTATGATTCACTGTTTAACATCTCTGTAGCAAAACCTTATTTCCGCTGCTATGTATCTTATACAGATGGGCGAGAGCAACTATTACTATTCTCCTCGGCTCCTAAAAATACGACATCAGGCAACATAAATAAATATGGCACCACGAAAACCGTTTAAATCTCCATAAAAAAAGAACAGTCTTCATTGTTCTTTCCACTATTGTGTTTGTTCCTTGTCCAGTTTTATGATTCGCGGCCATCAAAAAACACTCTATGCCAATTGGTATTGTCTCTAAAACAGGTAAATTAGCCGATAAACTGCATCCATTTAAGCGATGTCCTTTCTTCACCCGTGTTCTTTTAGCGCATAAAAAGACGCCAAGTATTTACCTTGTGTCACAACCGAGATCTTCCGTTGGGAAAACTTCAGGAACTTCGAAGCTTTGGAGATCATGGCTATAAAATCTATTTCCGCTTTCAATTATATGCTTGGTTTTAAACAACAGCAAAAATAGTCGCTAACATCTATTCTAACTTAATTAGTATTTTTCAAAGAGAAGAAATATATTAACCATCTAAAAGCCCGAGAATACTCGTGCATCGAATTATCGCATTTTTAGTCTTAAAACTAAAATTTATTCATTAATTAAGCTTTATAATTTTGAACAAAAATTACGTTAAATCTATAAACATCTCAAGTATTATATGCCTTCTGAGATGAATGAGAACGACAGCCCCCTTCCGAAACAGAAGGGATCATCTTATTAGATTAGCAAACAAAATGATTCAGTTAAGAGGTTAAGTCTATCCAAATTGTGACAAAGAATTTTCACTGTGCATGGATGGCGATTTTAAAATCGGATACGTTGGAAGTTTCTATAAATATTTGTAAAAACCTTATTTCTAAATCATATCCTAGGCCTTGCTCATAAATCTAGCATAATGAAAACAACCAAAAGAAATTGGTTCTGTTCTCCCCTGGATTTTCTTGTACATTTCCAAACATAAGGATGTTACTTGTAAGGTGCAGTCAAAAATAATGTTACCTGTGTATTATGCAACCAAACATGATCGATAAACATTGATAAAATCCCTCTTAACCTACCCAAAATTCCCTTTTCCACTGAAAGGTGGTCACTGTTGTTTTGTGGTTTCGTGATTTTGATTTTATTTATTTATTTTTATTTATTTATTTATTTTGTAATAACTTCGGAAAATATTATCTGAAAAAAATTTTTGTTCAATTTTAAAATTTAAAAAAAATTTAATAATTACGGTTTGATTCGTTGTGTTAAATATTTCTCTGATTACCACAGTTTTTCTCAGAACTCATTTATATAACTGTAATGCATAGGTAAATGTATTTAATATTTTCACGAATGGCATGGCAACCCACAAATAATTAAACATAACTAAAAACCCCTGTAATATAATCCTAAGATGTAAAAGATCAATACACAAGCAAATAAATACCATGATTAAAATACATTTTCATTCAAAGTGAATAGTGGAGACAATGTTAAAAAGTTTTAATAACATAATGCATTTTTGTGTAGGATAATACGGTGGTCAAACTAAGTATGTGTTTAGAAAAAGTAACTTTTCTCTTTCGTAAATTCAGAAGGAAATCTAATAGAGATCTACACCTTTGCTTTAAACACCACCTGTTAGCCTACATAGATAAACACACAGACATGATATATAGATACATACATAGTTATATAATTGTAACGAAAATAACTCCGTTGGATTGAAAAAAAGAAACGCTATAATTCGAAAGTATTGTCTCAAGAAAGAACAGAGATGCCCAACAATTTTTAAGGTGATTCGTATCACGCTAAACCATATTACTTATGCGCATGGCTACTTTTAACTTTCGCGTCATTGAATTCCATTAAACAGCTACTGGTTCATTGTTGTCATTTGTAATATAATTTCTTTGTTATTAGTTATTCATCAAAATACTGAAAAGTTCAAATGGTTAACGGAATTTAAATGGTGTTTAATTTTTTCTATCATTATTTTCGCTACACTGTAAAAACTGTGGAGTAATGTCACTCCAAGTTTGGTGTTGAAAAACCTTAAAAGCAGAGTGAACAAACACTTTATTTCAAGTTAACACCAAATCAAGCTTTCATATACATTTTAAGTGGTATAGTTTGCATCAAACACCAATACTGGAGAATCCTTACACCATGCTCACACGCATTCGACACCATTCCTGAATTATTTTCACCTGTGGAAACACAAATTTTGGCGTACGTTTGGAAACTCTCCGATGGCAACGGTAGATTATTTATAAACAGCCTGATTTGCTTCGCTGTTCCTTTGGTTGTTATAAGAGGTATACATGTCTTTTGTCGTGTAATAAAGATAATTAAGTTTTTATAAGAAAAATATAACTTTATTTATATATGTATGTCGTTTGTATTTAAGAATTTTATTACATTTCATTTGTATATTACACATGCTATGCTTCGGAAATTTTCTTAACTAAGCCTAATTCGAATTCGTCCTCATTAATATTCTCCGTAAGTTTGAATTGCGAAACAATTTTATTTTTTGAATCGGTGTATGCATCCTTAATTATTTGTTGTTATTCTAAATTGTATCGCAAAAATTTCGTTTTGAAATGCAATAATGTAACAATATTCAGAGCTTCTCATGAAATACATTCAGAAAAGGCATAAGTTCATTCGCTTTTTATTGGTGAAGAAATAACAGCCTGGATTACCAATATAATCCTTGGCATTTTAACTTGTAGAACAATATTTCATTTGCCTCAATGCCTATTTTAAATAAAATGTTATTAAGTAAAGCGAAATCTGTTTCTGTGGAATTGTTCAATATAATATGTAATTCTCCAACAGAACAAAAAAGTTCTCGCCAATGATTTTTTTTTTTGTTTCAAGTGGGAAAAGCAAATGAATATCAATTCTAATAACAAGAGTCTCAATAATGCTGAAGAATTAAATCAGAAAAATCGAATTTATTAAATTTACATTAAAAAAAAGAAAAACCTAAGAAATGCACGAATGTGAAAACAGAAGAAAATTTAATTTGGCACAATTCTAGGCATGCATTATTTCGGGACATTTTCGTTGCAAACTTTTTTTTCTCATCTTCTTTTCAAACCTTTTATTGAAGTTCAAATTTCTATCTTTTTACTCATTAAAGATGCAGTTTAAAATTGTATATATTTGAAAGCACTGGAAAATTTTAGCCTATTTTGATATTTCATTCATTAGTATTCGATATTTGTTTTTTTATGGATGTAAATATTTTGCCTATTTTTTCCCACCTGAAACAAGCAGGCGATAATAAGACAACTGATTTTATTTTCTTATTTGTTTACTGTTTTAATATAATTCGCACAGTCTTTGAGTTACAACGGAATAGTGTGTTCTTGTGCGAGAATATTTATTTTCACTCTTGCTGTTCAAAGTTTTATTTGGGTTATTTTAAATAATTTTTGTTGATTTCAGTTTAGAACTTGTCGGAGCTACTGAATCTTACGGATTGATTCTTTTTATAAGATTTAGTGTTACTGAACTCCAAAAATGGTGGCAACTACTTTACACCAAAAGTAGTGTAAAGGAACATTCCTGGTGTTTGATTACATCAAGAATTATCTTTGGTGTTTGAGTACATCAAGAATTATCTTTGGTGTTTGATTGAACTTGGTGTTGAAACACCAACAATTATTCTTGGTGTTTCACTACACCAAGAATAATTGTTGGTGTTTTACTTCACCACTTTTGGTGTAAAGTAGTTGCCACCATTTTTAGTGTTACACTAATTTTTTTTGTTTTCTCATTATTAGAATTAGGTAAATAAAAAGGATACGATTCATCTCTTAACAAAATATATTTTAATTAAATTTAAAGTGGAATATAATTAAATATTTATAGGCCTATTTAATAACTTTTTTATTTTACTATTAGGCATTTTAGATTGTTCTGAGTATAAGGCAGAATGTTCCTATGCTTTGAATAAATGGTTCGATTTTAGATCTATTACAATATCTTCTTATTGGAAGTCAATTGTGATGTTCCTTAGTAATTTTTAAAGGGAAAATTTGGTCTAAATTAGCATAACAAGTGTGCTATAAACTTAACAATAGTTTTTGTTTTGTTTAAACTGGAAGATTCCTGCCTCACAAGCCGTATCCAACCAGAAAATGTCTACCCCTTATCGCAAAATATCTTGAGAGTCGTTATTTTTTTAAATTATCTACTAATAATAAAAGAGAAAGTCTGTGTGTGCCTGTTGGCGGTCGACAGAACAGACCGTTGAACTTAGAGCTACCAAATTTGGTACAGGTAAATACTTTGAAGGGTGGGAATGTGAACCTCGGAGCCATTTTTTAAAAATTTCATATTCAAATTTTAATTATTTAAAAATTAAGCAAATTTTGAAAGTTTTCGGCCATATTTTCGTGAATAACTTCCGAAAGAACTATTGCATGAAAATGATTTTTATACCACTTTAAAGTGCAAATAATTATCTTTCCAATGATATTATGAGTACTGTGCGATAATTACTTTTAATTTTACAAGGTTTTAAATTGTCATTAACTGCGGTCAAGGTTGCTCAAGGAGACCGTTTCTCTTTTCGACCAGAGGTAGGGAGGAAGGGCGGGGAGACGAGGGATGATGCCGCTAAACGGTCATTAGTCAAAACTGAAAGGGCGGCCATTGTTGGTAATTTACGGTTAGAAGGAAAGGATTTAAGAAGCTCATCTCGCAATCAATAGGAAAATAGCGGTTGAGGCAACAGGAATGATTTTCTGAATTAAGAATAAAACCTTTTAATGATAAAGATAAAGGTGATATTTTAAAATCATTACAATTGATTAATTTCCGTCCAAATTTTTTTGTACACTTCTTGCGTAATGCAGAAAAATTATTCAAATATAACTTTCTAAATGTATTACACAAAGTGACTGTCTAAAATGTTGACATAAAATGCAGATCAATACTTTTTACAGGTCATCAATATAGTTTGTAATACGATTAAGAGAGCTGTTTTGTTTATAAGGAATAAGAAAGTAAAGTCGGATACGAAAAGAACGAGGGTTAAATGTCTATCGCAATTTGAAGTTAAAAATTACTTTGTTAAGGGAACCAGGAATATAAAATTACGCATAAGAGATTCATTTGAAATTACATTCCCGGCGAAAAACCTGGTCGCCGAAGGCGGCTAGTTGTAAATTTAAAAAAAAATCTGAATTTGATTCTTTAATAAATATTGTATTCAGGCTGAAGATTATTCCTTATTGCATATGATTTCGGAGAGAAATCAAAGGAAACTAATTGGTTTGAAATGAATTTGAGCTATTTAAAATGACAGAGATTTTCATCTTTGAATTCTTTGCGGGTGTGTAGAGTCGTGGATTTTTTCCCTGTAAAATAAAAAAATATTTTATTAATTCAATCTTTAATCAATTCACAGATATTTTGAGGGCGAGTCAAGAGTTACAAGAATTAGCTAGTAAAAGAGTAAAACTGTTTGATGGCTAGTACAGCACCAACATTTTGTCTGAATTGATATGGAGTTTAGAGGTAGACTTATTTAACCCATTACAGCCACTTTTAGTTCTTAAACTTTGGAAAATTCTATTTAAAATTGGACGCCTATATTCGTTGTGTGCGGCAATGGGTTAACCCTCTGACTGCTTATCCCGCGGGTTGGAAGCAAGTCTATTTTTTGCTGCATCCTGCGATTTTCGCAAGTTAATGGGTTTACTTGGCACTTTTAAAACCTTGAATCGTGTACTAATAAATCCTTACGTGTAAATAACAATTCGCTTGATTCAAAATATTTGAACATCTTTTCAAACGTTGCATCTAAATAGTAATAAAAAAATCGGCAGTCGGAGGGTTAATTCATATATTGCACTGTAAAAATTATAACTTTCACTGCAACTGTAATTTTAACTTTTAAAAAAAGGTTAGCATCGAGTCATTTATAGCATTTCTGAAGTATTTTTAAATACTATCGCAAATTTGCATCTACCCTGCTGATTTCACAATTTTTTTAATTTGCATAATCTTTTGAAGAATTGATTTACAAAAAGCTTCTTTATTAATAATTTATCGAAGACTTTTCCGATTTCGTCGCTAAATTTCATGTGGCATAAGTTTCTGAAGTTTGAAAGAAGTTTCCTCATTTTGTTTGAATTACCAAATCTTTAAAAAGCTAAATAAATTGACCACAATTTATGGAAAAGTTAAGAAATTAAATCAACAAAACATTTACTTCAATGTTTACGCTACTGCACTTAATTATTCAGCAAAAATTTTCTGAACTTCGAGTCTTAATGACGTAAGAATGTCATTCAAGATAAAAAAAAAACTGTTTATATTAAAAATGCAAACAATATTGATTATTTTCCAATCAAAAATGCTTCCTGAATCCGATTAAATATATCTGTAGTTACTTGTTTGCACACATTGTTAAAGATGCATATCCTTTATATTCAAGATATTTCCCGCTTATGCATTTTAAACAAATAGAAGGGCAAGGTTCTTTAATTATCCATTAACGACCCCATGGGTTGATTATTAGCTCATCTCACCTTGCGATATCATCACAGCACGTGCGACATCTCCTCTAAACAAGGCTCTTGAGCTTAGCTATCCTGAGGATAACATACAAGCCCATATCCGTAAACGTTCCCTTGAACAAGGATCACTATATAATGCCAAGAAAATCCTCTTTGTTTAGATCCTTTAATCACTTTTAATTGTGGTATCGTGGAACGTAATCCTTTTACAGAGTTTTCAGGCTCCTCTTCCGGTGAGGTTATGTTAGGGGCACTATCTCTTGAACCTTCTTCTTTTGTGTGCTATCAGGCAGATTTTTGCGATATTTTTGTGCCAGAAGTTTATGAACCTCTCACAGGGTGAATGCGCTTGCTAAGTTCTGCTCTCTCTCTGAGGAATTTTACAAACAGTGACTTGCATTCCGGAAGGAAACTCGTTCTTTTGAGATGAGAAAGAAAATACCTAAGTAAAGATTCTGTTCCTGTTTTAATATTTCGATCAAAATAAAAAAATATCGAACAGAAAGTCTAGTTAACCCCTTAAGAGTCGCATTTTCTTTGCTATATAATAAGATTACCACTCCGGTTTTGGAAAGGGACTGTCGTTTTCATTCATCTAAGAAGGCATAGAATACTTGAGATGCTTATGGATTCTACTTAATTTTTGTGTACAATTATAAAGCTAATGAATGATTAAATTTTAGTGTATAAGCCTAAAAATGCGATAATTCGATGCACGTCAATATGACGGGCGCGACGGTTAAGGGGTTAATCTGCAACCAGATCACCCCTATTTAGCTCAGAAATAAAACTGCGTATACACCTAGTAAACAATCGCTTACTAGGTGTTCAGTTACAAGGTGTTTTTTTGTTGTTGTTCATTTTGAATTTCTGAGTCGTTGGTGAACTAAACCGCGGATTCTGAAAACCTTTTACTCTTCGAGAACCCTTTTTTGGCTAAAAAATATTTTTCAAACTTATATGCGAGAAAAATTTCTACTTCCATGAAGTGGCGAAAAATATAAAATGCTTAAGTAAAGAAAAAGATAAAATATGCCAATGAAACATTAACTGATAATAGACAAAAGAAAATTTTTATTAGCAATGTTTTAATACAGTGTTTCAGCACAAGATGACTTTTGAATTGCTTTTGATTATAAGTATCGAAAAGTCCGAAAGAAACATTCTCTGTACATGCGTTTTTTCATCTCCCCAAAACTTATGTTGGTTCGTTTAGTTTAAAACGCCTCTACAAAATAACTCTCGACATGTTCCTGTTTAAATTCTCAGCTTTTTTCCCTTTATATTGCCATATTTTTTGGCATATCAAACGGTGAAAATGGCATCCATTTTTAATGAACACTAATAAATAACCAAAGCTACTTTTAAACGAAAAATGCAGGGGAGGAACGTTTTTCTTTCTAAACTTTTTAAGAGAAATATTTGACATATTAATTATACTTATGTGGACATTGGGCCTATCGTTGCCTGAACTTTTAAATTAAGATCCTCGAAAATCTGAAATTATAGCCTTTCCTTCGATGTAATCGAAGAATTTCTGAATTTGAAATATTATGGTTAAAAGTATAAAATATAGTCGTTTGTAAAAAAAATTATGAAATGCATTTATAATAATTGCGTTAAAGCCTTAGAATCTGTTAAAGATTTTGAGGAACATATATAACCTTTATCTCTTATAATCAAAAATATTTTAATTTCATTATACCTCCTCGATTCGACCGCTGTTTTCGAAAAAAACTCCAAGTTTTTCAGTTTTGTTTAAGTGCAATTGTTAGTAACAAAATTACTTTTTAAAAATTAATATCGATTTAGCCTCAGCTTTCAATTACGGACACTTTCTAAAGGTATCACTGTTACTTTTCTTTGATGGATAGATCATTTCCTAGATTTTGCAGATTATGCAAAGATGTTTTTTCTTAATACTTTTTAACGCTTAAAAAAATACTGTGAGTCACCTACAAATGGCAATGAATCCAGAGGTGGTTCAGTTCCTCTTTTCTGTAACTTCAGCGCATTTCGCGGCCGTACTGTCTCCCAGCAAACCATTAAAAGTTTGCAAGTGCTCTTGAAGAAAAAAACATAGCTTGTCGATCCAGCCAAGTGGAACATCTTCAAACAATCGACGCCTTTGGGTCTTTCGTGTAAACAGATGCTTTTAGACACGCGATTCCTTTTTCTGGTTGAAGATACAATGCGTTACTTTTGACTGCAGTCCAAAGGAAAAGACCTGGTGTGCTTGCTGGAGTACGCGTGTGTGATAATCCTCCGGACCCCCTTCTCGAATCTGTCATTAACTGCTAATAAAACTGGATTAATATGAATTACGTCGGAAAGCTGCTCTTCTGATATACACCCTGTTACCAAACACATATGGCAATCGAATGCTGTTTTAGAATTTGGTGTGGAAAAATCTTCTTGTTATAGAAAAAGCTTTAGAAGGGGTGCTTGTGTTAATTTTTTCTCTTTATGCATTCCATCTCGCGAACGAATAGAACAGCCTAACTTATCCCGCCTTTGTTTTGAGCGAAATAATTTCTATATCTTTCTTAATATTATATAATGCAATGAACTTTTGTTGTAACTAATTAGTAAGATAAATTGTCAGTTTTCTTTTGCCACTGTCAAATGTTTATCACACGTAAGTATCTACTGCTGCAATAAATTGGGAAAAGGAAGAATGTTTCTGGAATGTTAGGTCCCATAAGAGGGTGCTGCGTAACAAGTGATCATCAAATCCGATTATTCTATTTCACATGAAGTAAAAATTAGCGTAAATTGTGATAAAAATCTGACATGGCATACCATATCTGAAAGGATAAAAGTAAAAAATTTAAAACTTATCTACATCAGAAACATATCATTTGAGAACTACGCTTCTTTAAATACTGAAAGTACCGGTTTTTCTTTTCTTCTTCAATATCAGTGTTTTATGCGTTCTAAATGTCTTAAATTCTTTCTGTGATTCTTAAACCTCTCATTGTGACAAGTGAATTATGTATAACATCTGGGTCATCACTCGCATCTTTTAGACGAATCAATTTTATTAAAATGCGTTTCAAATTATTTCTTTATTCCATTATTTCGCCATATTTATGCGCATAATATAATCGTAAATATGTGTAAACTTTATAGGGGGCTGAAGTTCTTTATTTTCGAATACCATTTTGTATTTAAGCTGAAAATTGTATTCTGGAAAGTTATTTCATAATGAAAGATAGGATTTTGTAATGAACGTGGTGATATTTTGAGTTTACGAGCATCAGCATTTAGCTTCAAAAGCCTTATTGGAGAAATAAGTAACTGCGTAATTGAGGCTCTGTTTTAAACAACTGTATTGTATCTATCGTAAAAGCAAACATTATCGCTTGATTTGAATTAATTTATATTTTTAAATAACCTTGAGGAGCTTTTCATATTGAATACACTTTTTCCAACTGCATAAATATATTTAAATCTTTTTGCCCGAAATTTAAAAACCACAAGCTGAATAGTGTTTGCGTGTAAAAAATACTTTGAGTGTGACATCTTCATAATATATATTTTTTAATATAATTGTTCTTGACAGTAATCATACAATAAAATTTAAGTTTTATTACTTAATTTAAGTTTAGTTTAAGTTAAGTGACATGCATCAAGAAGATATACCTGCTGCAGCTTCTTGGGCATAATTTTGAATTCAAGGCAAGTCTCTCTAAGCTATACATGTAAAATTTACGTTAAATAACCGGTAATTTATTATTGGTATAACTGTAACTGAGTTGCTTCTTAGACAAATTAAAAAAATAAACCTAGACTGCACATTTTGTTAAAATAACTGGGAATAGGGGGAAAAAGTCAGTGATAAATATTTGTTTTATCCTGACAATGGGCATAAAAAAAAGTAATTTTCTAAAACCCACCACAATACAACTGCTACCTTTCCCTCTGCCGTATTGAAGTTCTTTTTCCTCAAATTACAAAGGAAGAGCGAAGAGCCACGTAAACAAAGTAATAACAGTTTCACCTTTCCCGAACAGCTTTAGGTGAAGAGCTCCCCGTATTTCACCTCTCAGTAGCCTCGTTACCGAAAACGCCTTAATTAAGACGTAACACGGCAGTAAAACAAAACAAAAAGCACAAAAATGTGAAATAATTTCTGACCCGGGTGCCTTTTTAAAGGTTTGTTGCGTGACTCGTCGCTTTAACTTAAAAGGCAGAGGGACCCCTCCCTACACCTTCTTTTTCTCGCATGTCTAGGCGCAATTCCAAAGCTTGGACATTGGAGGAACTCGCTATTAAAAAAGAATCACAAGTTTGAGGAGTCCAAAATAGATTCGTGTGCTTCCCCCTTGCGAATGCGTCCCCTGTTACACGCCTTTACAGTTGGAACAAGAACCACTGTTTCTGTAACTTTTAAGATGTGCACGAACCGAACACAAAGGTGAGAGGTTTTGATGGCTTGTATGCAAATGTGATTAAGGTTGGGGAAGCCAAAGCAGTCGAAAAGTGGGGCTGGCTTCATCTTTTATTTTTACTTCTCTTTTCTTCCCCCATTACCGAGCCTGTTGTGCTTTCAAACTGATGAGAATTTATTAAGCAATGTTTCTTTTTTCGTCCAAATTTTTTCCCGCTTGTCTCATTAAGATACACATTTTTTTCCCTTCTTACACCTACTCAGAATTCTCTTCGATTGGGATTCCTTACTAAGAAATTTCAAGAGCAATAAAAACAACTTGTGTGATTTGTTAGTGCTAGCGTTTTCTGCTGTAATCATGTAGAATGCGAACGATATACATTTAAACCTCCAAAAACTGTTACTGTCGAAGTGTTTTATTTCAAATTTAAAAGCGGGACAAAGAGCGGTTTAATTTTAATAAAGTTTAGGTATTTCCAGAGAGAAACTGAATATTCTGCATGCATATGTTTGTAGTTATTGAAATATCTTTTACACATAACAATAATGCATTTTTAAGTTATAATTTGCAGATGATGCTTTTTCAAATAATTGCTAAAAATTATAATCAATAGCTGTTATACCCGGCATTCCTCGGGATTAAAATACTTTCATGTCTAATATTTCTTAATGTAAAAACCTCATTTTGTATAGAAAATTATAATACCCAAAATTATTTTATCGTCTGAAACGATTTTTTTAATTAAAATGAGAATATCGATTGAACCAGGCGATTTTTAAAAATCGCTGATTGCTAATTTTCTCCATAAGTTATTAATATTTGTTGCATAGGTACTTCAAATTTTGTTCATAAATCTTGCTGCATAAGAAAGATTTTAACGGATGTTTTGGAACAATTAACTACATAGTAAAGTTTTCATTAAGAAAAAGCGTTAAAATAAATATGAATAATAAAATTAGTCTTCATCCAGAATTCTGCTAATGTGATCTAGCCCTTATGTATTCTTGTTCTTCACAAATAAAAAAGTGTTTCAAATTGTGAATTTTATACACAATTTAATTTTTGAAAAAATATTAAAATGAGGGTAACGAATTGAAGAGAAATGAAACTTGTGTCATGAAAATCTAATTTTTTAAAACTTTTAATATGGTGTAGAAATAGTTTTTGTGAGAAAATACAAATTTTCAAAAAATAGCACGGAAAATGTTAAAATCTTGCTTAATTTCCAATTAACTGAAATTTTAATTAGCTTTGGGGCTTTTAAAAGTTGACGGTGATCTCTCTCTTCTGATATAATATATTTATAAAAATAAGCAAAAAAGTAAATTAGTTCAAAGTCTAACCGTTGCCTAGCAACGGAGCAGCTATAAATTTGAGTTATTTCAAAATCGTCTGCGTGTAATCAAATATTTATTTAAATTTTGAAAAATTAATAAAAATTGAAAAAATTGGTATGATTGAAAAGATAAAATTTTGAACTTTAAGATGGTATAATTTTTTTTTTGTGGGGGGGTGATAATTTGCTCCAAAGTTAATACGAAAAGATGGTTTCAGTTAATTTCTAATTAACTGACTGTTTGATTAACTTTTTCTCTTTGAAAAGTTCACAGGTATCTTCCCCTTGTCTTAAATAATAAGTATACAAAGTTCAGTTGAAATCAGTTTAGTGGTTTAGGAGATGTGGAACATACGTACATACAAACATACCTACAATGACTTTAAATAAAAGATAAGATGCAAAAATGCATTATTGATGACAACTCTGCAGGGTCTCATTATGCTGAATTAAATAGTACTAAAAATGATCCCAACATATTTACAAGTAATTGACGCATGTGTATAAGACCGAAATAAATCTAAAACTCTATATATTTGGCATGAAAGTTTTTTTTTAATTTTATAAAGATACTACTACAGTTTTTAGACGCTTCGAAACACGCATGATATACGTTCGAATGTCTAAATTGGATTCATCTTGATTCCTTCATTGCGTGATTTTTGATACTCGTCAAAAGTCCCCATCAGCTTCCAAAAAATGACAAACGTCAAAAATTTTTCCACTACATACTTGTTGAGCATAAAATTTTCTACGGGTCTTTGATCATTTGAACAACTAACGCACCAACTGACAAATATTCTGATGCTGAATGAAATGGACAGGACTGAAGTATGAATATTCGCCTGGGAAAAGCACATATTCAGAATTTTTTGGTTTTTTCAAACAATTTAATCACAATATTGGCCGATTTCTCTTTTTTTTTATTTCGTTATTGTAATCGGGAGTTGAATTAAGTAAATTCCATTCCAGATTGTTTTATTCTTTATGTAAACTCTTTTAGAAAGAATATTCTTATTTGGGGGAAAATATAATTTTTTAATTTGCAATTTGTTAAAAATTGATATTTTCTTGAGTTTTCCAAACTGAAGAATCCCATTTTAAGAATCTCATTAAAAGAAAAAATTTTTTAAAGCAATATTGAGACCAGTGACTTTGTACCTTATAAAGAGCATTATGAATAAATACGCCCCTTGAGGTAGAAAAATGCTGATTATTTTATCCTTATAAAGCTTTTAACTAAGCATAATAGGTCTTTTACCTTAGTTTCATCACTTTTGCTATTTTAAAAACTAGTAAGAAACAATATTGGAGGGTGCTTCTTTTAAAACCAGCATTATTCTGCACAGTACGACAGATTTATATAATGGAACTATATAGCACAGTTTATAATAAATAATTTTTTAATAAAATTCACCAAAAGAACTGTACTGTTTACTAGTACAGTTGTTAAACTTATAAGCCTTGTGTTTTGCACATATATTTTTACCTGTATGTGCAATAAATAAATAATTTTTTAAATAATTTAATGTTTTATTTTTTATTTTTTAAATATTTGTAAACATTCATTTAGACAGCAATCTTACTGCCTTATGAAAGGTTTTAAGAATTTTAAACGAATTCTTAGCCATACATCGTAGTGTGTTTTGAAATTTTGCATGTTTTTAAGATTTTAAGCTTGAAATTTCAAGAACCCATTTACCCTTTAAGAACATCTAAAGCACACAACACACCAGTTATTTGCATGAATTTTACTTATTCTTTTACGAATTATAATTTTTAGAAAATATTAATTATAAGGCTTTTGAGTTTGCACTGACTAGTAAAGTCTTGACAGATTGAGTCAGCTTAAAAAATATAATACAAGGGGGTGGCTACAGAAACTGTGAAAAAAATTTCCGTGACTAAACTTACAACATTTCTCTGATTTAAGGCTACTAATTATATTAGTTTCCTGGCTTTCTCCCTACTCAGAATCACTGTATGTGTACAATATACATTATTAAGAACACTTTTGCCAGTTATTTAAAATGAAAAAAAAATATTTTTTATGAAATTTAATTTTTAAAAAATGGAATGAGCATGCTAAAAAAATCTATTAAAACAGTATATTACATTTCTTACATGTAAAAAAATACTTGAAATTTTAACAAATTATTTTGCTTCTAAAGCTGTAAGAATTCTAAGAAACATTAAAACTACTCTTTGCAACACAAGTTAAATTATATTAACAGTAGAGGTTATTATGATCTTTGCTCAAAACTTCAAGAACTAATTAGTGCTCTTTGCATGAGTGCCAGAATAACATGTTGGAGCATAAATATAAAAATTGTATAATTATACATACCTAATAATATATATTTTTGCAAAGATTTAAACAAGAGAAACTGTCAAAATATTAATTCAAATCTTTATTCTTTAACAAATCATAAGAAATTAAATGCTCTAATCAAAAACTTATACTTTTATAAATGAATATAAGTTTTCTTAATTCTATTTATTACTGCAAATAATTCTACACACAAGATACTAATTTATAACTCGAGTAACAAATAACTATAAATTTCTCCGATTTTAAAATATTTTTACGAATTTCCCTGACTTTTCCAGGTCGATAAAATTCCCTGATATACCGGTTCGTCGTTCACCTGTAATAATATCTTGATGAGAAAAAATTAAAAAAAGCATAACTGAAAGAGAAAATGTCCTTAATATATCACTTCAATTAATCAGAATTTTGTAAAAATTCATCACAGTAGTTTTATTACAACATAAAAATGCATTTTTACATAAATTCACTGTAATACAACCAAGTATTACACTTCCTACAATAACAACCAAGATGAAAAATGCTTAATGAAATAGAATCGAACTGATGATAAATTACAGAATAAAAACTTATTGTAATAGGTACCTAATAAAGATAATCAGAACTGCACATGGGTTAAAAGCTTAAAATAAATTTGAAAAGAAAGAATATAAATGTGTTACAATTAAATTTAAAATTATTATACTATATTTACATGGAAGCAAAATGTAACCAACTTTATTTAAATACATTGCACACATAAAAAACTGATTCATAATATTTGCCTACATGGCAGATGTTCATTTTGGACCTTTCCCAAAACAAATCCATTTTTCTATATAAAACAACTGTGATTACATTTGGGTAAAATTCTAACTAAAATTGGTTATTTATGTAGTTTTCCTTGATTACATAATGAACGACACATAATGAAAAGAGAATTTACAACATTGTCCGCCAAAGAATGGTATTTATATTTTTGGCAGAACTCTTGACAGTGCTGCTGAATTCGTATATAGCCATCTACTTCTTCTAAGCAACCATTCACCTATAAATCGAAAAAAGAATTTTAATTAGAAAAAATATTGAAAATATTCCTTTTAAATTGTTTAAATTTTTTTTTATTCCACAGAAAAAAAGTTAAATGCATAATTTAACCATAGCTTTTAAAAGAATTCATTTTAAACAATAATGACTGAAAAATGTTTAGACAATGTATCTGAATAGGGCATAAGAGGGGAATTTGAGCCACTGATCTCCTGAAACATGCTAAATAAATTATTTAATTAAAGAAAAATCTCTGCAACATAGTGAAGGACATTGTTCAAACAGAATTTTTTAACAATTAGTTTTTGTTTCCATATAAACATTTAAAGTTAAAAATTTGCTGTAAATGTCGTTTTACAAACTAGTGGTTTAATTATTCTTACATACAGAACAGTAAAAAAGGGTTTTGAATAAACTTTTTGAACAAATTATGGAACTGGGTCTTGACACATACTTCACACACCATTCTATTGATTGTTGTCATTTTTAAGATGAGACACACATCCATTTGTTTCGCACACATATTTGCAAATTTTTATACAATATTTAACTTTTTGTTTTGAAGTATATCATGGGACCTCTAGAAAACTTTTTCTTGTGACTTTTGTTTGGTACAACTGTATGATGCATACAACTATAGTAAATGGAAATCAGACATTGGTAAACAGCTCGCAATGTTTTGCCATCATCTAATTACAGCCTCAATGCAACAACGATTATTGAGTTTGGAAATAATTTTGATTATTCTGAAAGTGAGAGTGTTTAAAATTCTATAAAATCTCTTAAAATTGAGATAGAATAACAAAAATTTACCTTTTTCTTTCTTGGGCCAGTTACTGGGAACAACTCCGCAATCATTAGCAATGCTGATAAATTTTCTAAAAAAAAAAAGTGTAAATAACAAATATTTTCAAGTCTACTACAAACAGTAATATCCCCTGCAAATAGAGCTTTTAATAAATTTGTCTGTAAACCTTAGACAAAAACAAAGGCATAGCAATTAAACTATGAAGTATGTCCTCAATTAGTAACCTTCCAAATGTAAATAAAAATAACTGTTATATAAAAGTTACAGCAAGATTCTTTAGTTAGTAACCAAGCAATGGCATGCAAAATTTTAAACTAAAGCAAAAGTTAACTCTTTATGGATGAGAGAAATAAAAATATTCATAATAAATTGTGTAATTTTTTTAGTATAAGTTGCAAAGCATTTGCAGCTATTTTAAATAAAGTCACTAATAGATGGATTTTCCTAAACATATAATTTTTAATTAGTTGATACAAACACAGTTATATTTCTATGAAAAAAACCATGATATTTAGTAAAAAAGTTATGCATTATATAAAACTTTCTAAAGCAAATTCATTACTATTCTGCAATGAAAAAAAATCAATCTTATTTATTCAGTCATACCATCTACTTCTTCAGAAAATCTTCTTGTTAAGTCTGGTCTACAATCGCTATCATATTTAACATTACGGAGAGCATAATACGAAGGAAAAACTCGAAGAAAATTTCCTGCATCTGGGAACATCTTCCCTAATTCTGCATCAATCTGCAATTAAGTATATAATAATATAAAATACAACTACATTAAAAATGCATTTATAATGTTAGTTTGAAGGAAATATGAAAGCATATACTAGATCTCCTTTGAAGTCTTTTAACTTGGGATATTTCATTAGCACCTGCCCAATAGATGAATTTTTCCTTCGTACTTCAAAAGTGTCATTCATAGTTAAAAAACATAGTATAGGGAAATAAAAAGATGCGAGAGGAAATGAAAAAAAGCGAATTGTACCCAAATAATCTATTGCCCCCTCCCCCCAATATTCTAATAAAAATTAAACCATAAACACTCATCCCAATGCACAACTAATAATAATAATAATAACTAGTTTTATGCTTATAAATGACCTGATCAGTTAGGTAACTGGTACATCAATAGGAGACAAAACTTTTTAAAATATAGAATTTTAATAATCTCAGTGGAAAGTAAATCTATAAAAAGAAATCCAGATTGATTAAGAAATTCTCATTAACATCCTAAAAATGTATATATAAAAATGTAATAAGTGATATAAATAAAAATAAGTGTGATTAATATATTGGATAAAGATAATTATCATTTTAAAGTTCTTCCTGCACATTCTAATGGATAATCTATAATGATAAATAATTTTCTAAAAAATAAAGTGGCATAAAACAATGTATTCAGGATGAAGTCATCTCTTATTATTTTTGTCTCGGGAATTTTTTAATTTGCATTCAAGTATAATACATGTCAAAGATATCCTCAAAAGGGAATTAAGTCATTTAACAAAGTTTTTGCAGAATGTGCATAGATATAATGTTAATTATATTATATGAATTAGATATAATTTAAACTTTCATTAGAATAGTCTGACAAAACACAAGCATTTTGTGGACAGGCAAATTAAAATTTTTCATTTTTTTTCTCCCCAAGATGTTCAAAAACTTATTAATGGAAGTTATTCTGATGAATACACATTTTATCCAAGTAAAATAAACACATAAATCAAAAAAAAAAATATTTATGAAAAATGCAGATACTTTAATATTTTAGACATTGCTTAATAATTATAAACGGTATTTATGTATTTTACTAACCATTTACTTACTACAATTTTTGAACACGATCGATGCAAAAAAAATTCGCGTAACGTGGGGTTAATGCCATAGTGGGAAAATCAGACTCATTATTAATTTCCAGTAGAAAAATATTAAAATAATGACGAATTCACAAAGAGTATTGTGAAGTTAAGCTACTAATAATCTTTGCACACAGTCGATGCAAAAGGATTTCGCGTGAAGCGGTGTAATATAAAAAATATCTGAGCAGATTCCTGACTAAGAAATACAATAAAGAGAATACAATTTTAGAATTTTAAAATGTAACTCACCATAAAGCTTCAGAGCATCTTCACGATCAATATTACTGACGATTCATTTTACGCGCCGAATAGCTTGGCTAAAAAAAAAAAAAAAAAAATATGTCGCCCTTATCGGGCCTGTGTAAAAACAGAGATAAGGAAAGGTCACGTGATGATATTAACCAATGATGTTTCGGACATCCCTGGTGTCTCAAACAGTAATTATAAAACGCTCCTAAGAAGAACGGAGTAGACGAACGAATTCCGATTCCGTTATCAGTTTCTAAGCAGTCAAAACTAGTTTTTGACTATAAAAGTGTTTTAAGGAGCGCTTTCTCGTACTAAAAGATCGAAAAGGTGGATTTTTTCATTCGCTCCCTTTTGGAGTCCAGAAAACTCTCAATTGAATTTAGCGTGTGGAAAAGTCAGGGAAATTCATAAAAACGTCTAAAAATCAGGGGAAATTAAGTTATTTGTTACTTGAGTTATTATCTATAAATTAGTATTTTATGTGTAGTATTATTTGTAATAATAAAGGTAATAGAAAAACTTATATTCATTTATAAAAGCATAAGTTTTTGATTAGAGCAATTTCTTATGATTTGTTAAAGAACAAAGATTTGAAGTAATATTTTGGCAGTTTCTCTTGTTTAAATCTTTGCTAAAATATATATTACTAGGTACGTATAATTATACTATTTTTATATTTATGCTCCAACATGTTATTCTGGTACTCATGCAAAGAGCACTAATTAGTTCTTGAAGTTTTGAGCAAAGATCATAATAACCTTTACTGTTAATATAATTTAACTTGTGTTGCAAAGAATAGTTGTAATGTTTCTTAGAATTCTTATGCAGTTTTAGAAACAAAGTATTTTGTTAAAATTTCCAGTATTCTTTTACATATAAGAAATGTAATATACTGTTTTAATAGATTTTTTTTAGGATGTTAAAAATTAAATTTTATATAAATATTTTTTTTTTCATTTTAAATAACTGGTAAAAGTGTTCCTAATAATGTATATTGTACACATACAGTGATTCTGAGTAGGGAGAAAGCCAGGAAACTAATATAATTAGTAGCCTTAAATCAGAGAAATGTTGTAAGTTTAGTCAGGGAAATTTTTTTTCACTGTTTCTGTAGCCACCCCCCTGTATTATATTTTTTAAGCTGACTCAGTCTGTCAAGACTTTACTAGTCAGTACAAACTCAAAAACCTTATAATTACTATTTTCTAAAAATTATAATTCGTAAAAGAATAAGTAAAATTCATGCAAATAACTGGTGTGTTGTGTGCTTTAGATGTTCTTAAAAGATAAATGGATTCTTGATATTTCAGGTTTAAAAATATGCAAAAATTTCGAAAGATGCTACGATGTATGGCTAAGAATTAGTTTAAAATTCTTAACCTTTCATAAGGCAGTAAGATTGCTGTCTAAATGAATGTTCAAAAATATTTATAGAATAAAAAATAAAACATTAAATTATTTTAAAAATTATTTATTTATTGCACATACAGGTAACAATATATGTGCAAAACACAAGGCTTATAAGTTTAACAACTGTACTAGTAAACAGTACCGTTCTTTTGGTGAATTTTATTAAAAAATTATTTATTATAAACTGTGCTATATAGTTCCATTATATAAATCTGTCGTACTGTGCAGAATAATGCTGGTATTAAAAGAAGCACCCTCCAATTTTTTCTTACTAATTTTTAAAATAGCAAAATTGATAAAACTAAGGTAAAAGACCTGTTATGTTTAGTTAAAAGCTTTACAAGGATAAAATAATAATCAGCATTTTACTACCTCAAAGGGCATATTTATTCATAATGCTCTTTATGAGGTACAAAGTCACTGGTCTCAATATTGCTTTAAAAAATGTTTTCTTTTAAACGTTCAGAAAAGGTTAATAATTCATCAATATTAAAAGCATTTTAAAAAAAAGCGGTTTTTTTCAAACGCTCCGAATAAGTTTACAAACAACACGCTCCTTTTAATATTAAAAACTAATGGAAAGGGAGCGAAATCGTTCAATACAAAAAGGAACGAAATTCGCTCCGCGGAAGGATTGTAAAACGCTCCGATTGGACGATGCATTTGAAAATTCGCTCGTTTGGTTTCAGCTTGTACTACGCTTGCTCGGCAGTGTGAACATTTTACTGATTCAAAGAGTTTAACTGTTCTTAGAAGTCTGTTAGAAGTTCACTCCTTCAACGAAGAGAGGTATTTCATCGTGAGATTAAAAGTGATGATATTTATATGCTGAAAAGAGTTAGTTTGCAATTTCGCAGGCCTATGTACGAGGTGCTCTTAGTATTAATTTATAAGACATGGAGCAGGTTCCCGAAAAAGAAAAATCTTTCGGAATGACAATTTTTGAAGCTTTACTCGGTAAGTGATTTTTTTCCCAAAATTTTAACTTTCTTTTAAAAAAAATTAAGAACCTTCTTAAGAAACCAAGACATCTCGCTTAACCCTTTATAAGGCTGTGGTGAAGTCACCAACTTCATCAATTTTTAAATGCATTTTTTAAGGTTGGCATAAATTCTCGTCAAATTTTTTGGAGGAAATAAAAAGCCTAGATGTTCCAATTTCTTTTCTCAAACCATAACGAAGTGTCTGGACTTGAATATTAATTATCAAAATAAATTAACAAAAATCGATGTCATCGAATACGCTAAATAAATTTCTTTTCTTAAATGAATTAAATCTCAAAGCCATTTTACTAAAATACTGCTAGAAAGTAAACGTCCGTTTTAAAGTGTTAAATTAATCTTTTTCAATGTAATGCCTTGTAATGTTTATAAATTTATAATATAATCTTGTAAATAAATAACTTCGTCATATTCTTCTCCCTTTTTTAATGTTACTTACAGAGTGAATTATAATTTCCTAAAAATTTGAAATATTTCTCTATATATCTTTGTTTTTAATTCAGCATCATTGAGAAATATATCTAATTAAAAATCAAACTCCTTTGTTTGAAAAATCTTCATTGTTTGAATAGGCTGAATTCAACTAAATAAATTCTTTATTCTTTCTATATAAATGGAATAACCAAAAGCAGTAACATTTAAAAACAACACGTTTCAAACCGAAATATTTATAATCATGTGAGATTTTATACATAACCAAGCTGAGTGAGCATGCTATATTGCATTTTTGACTTTTGAAAACATTTTTATATTCATTCCTCTTCCTTTTCTGAATTATAGTTTTGAATGGTGATTTTTCGAAGATCCAACTAGAAGACACACCAGATGAGATTTCGAAAAGTAATACAAGTTTGTACTCTTATTTTGAGCTGAAATTTAGTTAATTATTTCTTTATTTAATGTGCAAAATATTATAAAAATCTAATATTAAAAAAGATTAAACTGTTAATTACACTTTACAAATTTTCAGCATTATAATGTTTATTTTTTAAAAGAGATAAATCTCGCTTTCTCTTACCATGACTTGTGTATTCTCTAGATATATTTAGTCTTGCATTTGGTAACGATAATTTTGCTTATTTTTAGTTTCAAAACTTCCATAACAATTAATTCGTTATTCATTTGGGTGTTATAATAAGCTTAAATATGTGCTCTATAATTAACTAAATCTAAATTTATTGAAATTAAAATTAATATTTTGTACGTCCAAAATAAAAAATAAAAAAATCTTTATCAACTATCGTGTTTGACAATCATTTTGAGTAACGCTTTGTTAACGGTTCAAAGTAAGGGCCTAATTCATTTATTTCTTCAAATGCAAAACATTCAGTGTCTTTTCATTATGTTTCTGCATCAAAATTTAATTCGTATATTAAAACATTTCATGTGTACTTTTTTTTTCTTTCGCATTTTCCAATTAACTTCTTGTGTTATGGAATGAATTTTTCAGAATGTTAAATGAAGAAAGAAGATGATACGACTGAAAATTTTAATATATATAATGCTTTAAAAGTTCACTAGTTACTATTTCTTCTCAATTCTATTTTAATATTTAGAAGGAGATTGTTGAATATTTATCATACTATTGGAGAAAAGATCAAAATAATTGAATTTATATTTTTGAAAAAATAGGAATACTATCTGAATGAACGATAGTATCTGTGTGTATGGATATATTTAATACTGTTTTGTTTGATCCCAAAATGTGTAAGCTTAACAGTTTAGCATCTTAGATTACAATCATTCTATTCATGGAAAAATGAGACCCCCAAGTAAAATGTCTTGCCACTAAAAGTGAACTAATTCCAAAGAATAGAATCTAACATTCATTTTATTAGTAGAACCAATAGTACCAGAAGCCACTATCCGCCATTTATTTTAATTACGACACATTATTCAATCTTTTCTATCGACAATTAGGGAAAGTTCTTGTAACGAACTTCCAGAAGAGTAGTACCTTGACTTCATTCGAGTCCGGTCACGTTTCCTGAACTTGGGCATTAAAAGAGTCGTCCGTAATGTCTTCTAATGACGACTTTTAGCTGAGCGGGAGGGGGATTCCGCACTTCAAACAATAAGTGAGCTAATATCAACATTGATTTAACGACACCTCCAATCACCATCATCGGGCGCGCACTTTGTCTCCCGATGCTATCTGCCGGGGAATCGTACCACGGCACGATCTACAAAAAAACACTCATTATCCTATCGCTGGACCATCGAACCAGATGGGGAACCTTCTTAGAATACAATGAGGCATCTTGCTGGAAAACATGCAGAGGATGGAGCAGTTTGCTAACGCTTTTTTTTTCCCTAGCTCGTAAAGGTTCTCTTTGATTTTGTTAAAAATTTTGGATCAGCGAATAGCAATGCCATTCTCTGATAATTCGGAAAATTAAAATAATAGGCACGAATTTCGCTTTGAAATCCTTAGAAAAGATATTGTGGCGTTGGAATTTTGAAAATCAGACTGTATAAGTGATGTAAGCAGCCACTTTTATGCACCTTTCTCTGCAAATTTTGAAAGAATTCTATAAGAAAAGCATGGTTTTAAGCACTTTTAGAGTGATAGTATTTTTTTCAATTACAAATGGCGGAATAAAAAAAAGCAATCATAATATGCTGAAAATTCTGAATTAGTCTTTAACTAGAAAATCACCCGTCATGGTATGACGAGTGCAACTTGCCTCTTCATTCGAGAGATTTCCCGTCAAATTTGACGTGTTTAAATAGATATATACCTCGCTAACCATCTTGCTTTCCTTGTCATCCGCCGTTTTTTTGCTTTGGATTCTTCGTAGGTATTCATCGTAAAAAAATATAGTAAACTAATTCATGATTGAAAAGTTTTAAATTATAGCAAAAAATATGTACAAAATATGTACATAATAATTCAATAATCATAAAATTTTCAGCTTGTCAAACGTAAGTCAAATGTTAAAATTTCAAAGGAATTCTTTTTTGACAATTACTTTTTTAAATTTAAAATTACTGAAATTTAGGTGCTCTAACAATGAAACAATACTGTTTAACGTCTCGCAGTGTTATGGCGCGAATTTTGTTGTTGGTGACGTCAGAGCGTTACCGGATCAGTGAGAGACAGATTTGGGCTATTATATTAGTAGTAATAAAGTATCGTGAGATTTGCATATCCAATCGTATACAGTTAGAAGTTTAAATTTAGATTTAAAGGAAATGATTTTCTCCGTAGTTAACAATCAAACTTTCAATACTTAAAATCCAAAAAGTTCCTTAAAAAATAAATTTACAAAATATTTTATTTCATTTTAATAAGACTTGAAAGATATTAAAAAAATGCTGTATTTTTTACCATTCTGCATTATATTTTGATGATAAATCTATGTGCTGTACAGAGAGTTTCTTCCCAGAAAATGAAATTGGTAAAAATAATTTGTTTATTAAAATCCCAGAAAATATTCAATTGATCAATTGAAAATAAGCAATTTTCAATTAAGAATGTTCATTTCGCTGTTTATCAACATGCCTGCGATAAAGAGAATGCATATTTTTCCCCCAAAAAAAACTTTTTAGCTATATTTTCTGGGTAAAACTCATTGACAATAATCTCTCGGTAAAATTAGCAGATGCATTAATTTTACGAAAATTTACTCTTCGAAAGAGGAAGAAATTAAAAAAAAAAAGAAGCTAGTCAATTACCGCTTAACCTCGATAAATACAATCTCTGAATGTGTCCATATCGCGATTTAGCGATGTAGTGGAGAGATTGTCGCGAGAGATTTCTCCACGGGGACAGATATTGGATTAACTCTCAGGACGACCTCGTAAAACACTTTAACGATCTCGGAAATAAATTAGCGAAAAGTGATGTCTTTTTTTCATTCTTCGTTTTCCAGTTCACTCTCTAATAAGGCTTCCGTAACTCGAATAGGACGATCGATTGGGTGCAATTAATTACTACCTCTTCTTGTTTCGAAAGCTCGATTTCGATGGTTAAATGGAATTCCATCTGGTCCACGATTGTCGATTGACTGCTGATCTTCATAAATCGAAAATATCTAAGGAAGTAAAAAGTGGTTTCTTGTGAATTGAAAGTTATCTCAAATGAAGATAACTAACTACCAGTTTAATTTCCCAGATTAATCTTCTGAAAAAGAGGATTGTGCAATTTTTTTAAATCACCATTTAGATGCAACGTTTGCAAGTGTGTTCAAATATCTTTGAGCCAAGCGAGTTGTTATTTACATGCAAAGCTTTATGAGTATAATATTGTCCAACGCTATAAAAGTACTTACATTACTTCACAGTTCTTTATAATATAGTATTTTTATTACTTTATTTAGTAGTAATTTCACATTAATAGCAGAAAATATATTTGCTTCTAACCCGCGGAAATCGCCGGAGACGCAGTTAGAGGGTTAAAGTCTCATTATGAAACTATATTATGGGTTTCCCCAATACAAACCTGGTAGGTTGAATTGTTATATAAAAATGATGAAACTTCAGGGGTATCTGTATTTAAATGTCTCCCCTGATGGCTTATAATAAGCTATTCAATAAAACTAAATCATCGTGTTCTTAGTAAAAGTAATAATATTGAAATTAAATAATAATCTAAAAGTTATAAAGCAAAAACCATATGATTATTTTAGTATTTACTCAAATGTCCGTAATTTAAATTTAAAATGAAACAGCTTGAATCAATCGAATTTTTTTGAAGGATTTTTTACGCTAATTCGTTTCTAAAATTAAATTTACGGCAAAATATATTTACTTTTATTACGTTTTTTAAGCAAAATGGGTTTTCTTTTTATTATTGAATATGGCTCTATCTTTTTATTTGGTATGACATAAAAATTCTAGAAAAGTACTTTATTAAAATAATTAGGATATTTCATTGAAGAATTTTATGACAGTTAAATGTAACAAAAATCTTATATGATGTATAGTAGTCTTAGTCTTTATGCTCTAGGTTGGGTACCTATTTTCTAAGTAAAAAATGCCAGAGGTGACTCCTACCAGAAAACAACCTGATATCTCCAATTCTAGAAGTGCTGAGTTTGAGACTGATAAAAATCCAAAGTATGTACTTTCCTTTATCTCACGTGAAGCTAGATCGATCCGATTAAAATTAATACCCTTAGTTGAGAAAGCGTGATGATTTTTTTACAATAGTGTAATTGGCCATTTTTTATTATTGTATTATTCAATTGTCAAAATAGGTCCAGTGGTGGTGCCAATTATTTGAAATATATAGATTAGATTTCCTTTCAGGGTTATTTTTTTTTTAGCTATCCAATTTATCATAATAATATGAAGCCATCAGTCATACACGGACATGACACCATACATTCGGTGTGCTTTCTTTTAAACGGTAAATGTTTTGTCAGAAAATGCAGAGTAATTTGTAATTATCGGTATGCTTAATAAGTCTTAGATCACGCAAGGTCCAGATAGGTTTCATTTAAACAATTCGTGTGGAAAGTTTATCTAATAAAAGTTGAAATATTCCCAAAGAGTCTCACGTCAACTTTTCGAAAGGAAGTTCGTTGGGTCCTTTATACTTTATTTCGCAATTAAGAAGATGAACGTCTTCTGCTCAACACACCGTGCTGCCTCGCCCACTCTGTCATTTGATGTGACTTATTAACTCTACTTTTTCGTAGAAAATTCGGAACAAATAGGCTTGAGAAATCTGTGGTAAAGAGTTTCAGCAACCTTTTTGTTATTACATAAGGTAAAAAAAATCAGAAGCTAAATGAAAGTAAGTAAATCAATGAGAAATCCCATCAAAGCTTTTGCCGATGGACAGATTAATGATTCAACCATCCATCTCTTGACCGCCACTACGTCTCCATCAGAAAATCGGGACGAAGCCTACATAAACAACATTTTATTTTTCTTCGGCTTGTCCACTGGAGCTGATCTTTATCGGTTCTTACGTATGCGATGTCATTCGTTGATTCGCAGAAACCTTTGATCCATTCGACAGCAGACGAAGGTCGTATTGCTGATTTCTCTCCTGTGAATGGCAACACCAATGAAATGTTCTTCAAATAATTTTCAAGATTATGTTGTCTTCTCTCGTCGAATGTCGGCAAGAAAATATTGAACTATAAATTTTAGTCCAGGTCCTTGCTATCATTCTTTAAAGAGAATCGAAATAATAAATCTGTGTTACTTACTATCTGGAAGTTTTTGGCCAGAAATATCAGTTAATCTAGATGTATATATACAAAAAAATACGAAGTACTTATTAGAAGTACTATGAAGGAATTGTACTTCATAGTACTTCTTTTGATTATTTATTTGGAGAATCAATACAGTCTATTAACTTTCAGCTAGAAAATACTGCTACAGATTTGCCTTTCATTCCCCAGAAATTGCATTAAATTTTCGTAATAAAATCGCTCAGGAGTCAACACGTGGTTTCGCTATCAACTGATCACATCTAAATATACCCAAGTTTTAATAAATTGCGTAGATGATTTGAGTCAGGTTAAAGTAATTAGCATTTTTTTAGTCGCTGTTCTTCTGACAGCAAATTTTGACGATTAATTTGCTAATTTTATTTTTTATTTTTTGCTTCGACGTTCATTAATACTCTACATTGCTATTTTTTTAGGGAAATAAAAAATAAATTACCGTTGCATTAACATTTATTTAAAACTAATTATTTTATCAAAGGGTAAAAAACATTTCAAAATAAATATATAAAATTAGAAGAATAATCTTTCTTTACAAAAGTGCTTAACTATCTTCATACAGCTCAACTCTAGCAATTCCAGTAAGCAAAGTAATATTAAATGCTTATTAGAAAATTGAACAACAATTATTGATGTACAAAAAACGACTCTTTAGATGTAGAATTCATAAGCAATTCTTAAATAAATTTGATCTTTAAAACAGTTTTCATGCTTTGCACTTTCGATGCTAGATTAATCTTATGAAAATTAAACTAATTAATTTATGAGAAAAATCAAATTCAGAACAAAATACATTTACTATGATTTTGTTTTGAATTTGATTTTGCTCAAAAATTTATTACAACCTTCATAAAATTGATTTATTATCAAAAGTACAGGCTTGCCTTCTTTGTAACAGGTTGTTTTCTGATGCCTGAATCTGATCAGAAGATGCTTGAAAAAAGCGTTGTAGTACATCGAAGTTTACTTACATCTGCGAGAAATTTTGATTACTACCAGCGCTTTGTCACTCTGTATCAAGCACAGCTCAACTTGCATCTCAGATAAGATGACAATCTGATGAGGTAACGTATTATCTGATAAAGATACAATATAGATGATAATACAGATGTAAGAAAATGTGGAAAAAAAGTGGCTTCAATGCATCAAAAATTGCATCTAGCTGCGAACAATTTTTTCAAAATACTAACAGCGCTATACGATCCATCATCTAGCGCTACTTGCAAGTTAAAGGGCGATGCGACTCTTTATCAACAAATATTGCTATTTTATAGCTTTGTTGTTATAATTTATTTTGTCTGAGAAGGAAAATATAGGTGATAATAAAGCTAACGAAGCGGGGAGGGTGCGCTGTTAGCTACTTTAGTCATTGGAAGTTTAAAAATTTTAATTACATTTTTATATTCGTCTGGTCTAATGAAAAAAAATCTCCTACAATAATCTCTTTATAATTTAAGTCTCTCAAAATAATCCATCTTGCTTTTGAGGAGGAGGGGATATATAAACACGGATTATATTTTTTGTTTTTTATCTATATTTCATGTATTTGAACAACTTAATTTAATTTTTTGCTTGAAAAAAACCTTCGGACTGGTTTTCAAATTATTCATTCTTGAAAAGAATTTGTACGTCCAAGATTTAATAGGATTTTATATTAATAAGCAAATTCGGTTTCTCGCATGCTTTCAATTAATAGGAAATTGCCAATCAGCAATACCCATTTTGCTCGGTTAATTGTCTACCGATTCCTTTTAAAATTCTCTATGCATGATTTTAACCATAATCTCCCTTACGATTGTATAGCAAACAAACTCGGTTTGAAAGGACCACCTAGATTGTAAAAACATGGTTCCTAGAACAACTCCTGCCCTTTTACATTCCCTGAGAAGATAAAGGGAATCTATCTAATTCTTAATTTTATCTACGAATGTCGCTGCATCAGCGTTACTCATGTGGGTCTAAAGATAGATGACGAACTTTAAAATAATCCTGACGAATTTACGAGAATTTCAATTTTCTAACGGCATTGAAAATGGGTTCGTCTTATGTTAGCCGCTGTCCAATCAATCAGTTGTAGTGATCTGTATTGTACGGGGGGAGGGGGGGGATGAGTATGAATAGGCCCCAAGCTATCTCACCTGGCCGGAGATTTCCTCCACCGTGGGAACCGTCTTGCGGGGGAGAGGAGTCGAGTGTGGAATGTTGAGGCGGCTTAACCCTTTCTGCACTCATACCCTCTCACTCGTTCTTCCGAACAGTTTTAGTCGAAATACAAGCAACTAAAAGGCTTCCAAGGTGAGTGTCGCTGGGAATAGGCAAATGGTTCCGCATGTGGAAAGTGAGTACATATTTTTTTCGTATTATTAGATTCTGTTATTGAAAATTGTGTTTGCATTCATTCAGAGAAATTATTCTTTAATCTCTTCTTTAACAGGATAATCAAGAAAAGTAGTTACAATTTGTGCTAAAAATTATTTCTTTTAAAGCATTTCTGTGCATTGTAATAATTGCTTCGAAAGCTAAGTTTCATACAATTGTTTAAACTAAATTCAAATTTAATTTTTGTTCCCGAATTAAACAATGAAACGTTTTTTCAAGCTGCATTTATACATCTCTAGAATAATGTTATACTTCCAGCATTATTATTTTCCCCCTTCATCTCTGTTAAATATTTCATTTCCTTTCAATTTTAAAACAAATTAATATTGTCGTTTTCACATCTCTCTCCGACAACCCTTCTTGCTATGAAATGTGATAAACTGGAATTTTATCAAATTGTTTTGTCATAAAATATATAAAAATGCACATGCACAAATATTTGAATTTACAAAATCACTTTCAGCAATGAACATTTATTTTGAGCTATATCTGAAATGCTGATTTTTTTTTTCTTTTTTTTCTTTTCTGATACTAGTTTTATTAGTACGATTTTTTTTTCTTGTAATTTCAGCAAAGATCCAAGATATATTTCTAAAAACTTCGCATTCAGATCAAACAGCTTCTTTGCTTGCCAGATAATCTTTTTTTCCCTCATTTTTGCATTTAGAACATAAAAATGCTCTTTATTAATAATTTGTGTATGATTCGGGGAAAAATTCTTTCCAAAACTTGCTTTTTAATTTTGTAATAATTTTGCAACTAAGACTTTTAAATCTGAGTAAGAAATAACGAATTTTGTCATTAAAGTGATTCTATGATAAAGGGAATGTTAGCAAGGGAAATTAAGCAGGTTTACCTCCCTTTCGATATGTATTAACGAGCATATAACTTTTTCTTTAACCCAGAGATTTGCTGCTTATAACGGCTCGTGAAGACAATCGGTCGTTTTGTTACCGATTGTCAACTCACTTTTTATAGATACATTTAGACTAAGATTGATAATTTTCAGGTTACTTTTAATTTTCATTCCTTTAACTAGTACAATTAGCAACAAATTCTAGGCGTGGTCAGACTGAAACGGGATACAGTCAGTAGATACATAGAATAAGCTGCTTGGTGTATTTCCCTCCCTCCCCCGTTTTGCGTTGCAGTAGTCTAACGTTTTATTGAGCACAAGCTCGGAAGTATTGGCACAAAGCATTAGTATATTAGCGAGTTTCTTCATCATTTTAAGAGGACACATTACCTTTCTAAACAATTTTTTTTTTATTTGAAGTATTATTGAAAATGTTTTCATACTATTAAAACTTAACAATCATATAAATTCATCTTAAAAAGAAAAATTCATTTTGATCTGCTTGTTAAGTTAAAACTTAAATTTTTTAAAGAAAAATTCAATTTTTTAAATTCCCTACTACTTTTTTAAATATGAATATTTTTGCTTCAAATTTTATTTGCAGATTCACTGAAATGTATTACATAAAACTGTGCATGGAGTTTAAAGTGCATCTAATATTCGCTTAAATATAGATTTTTTACTGTTTTATGTGGTGAAAAATGAGGAAATTTAGCACTACCTCGATTTATATCTTGCATATAAAAAATAAGCAACTGAATGCTTATCGCATGCACTGTTTTATCACGCATAACGATAAACAAGTACATGAAATTTGGAAGCTCTATCTGAAAACGGAAAAAGCCTTAGCATTTGGAAAACATGAAAGTGAAGAAAAGTCCAACATAGAGAAAAAGCCAGTTAAAGTTGTTATTTGCTGATGTTTATCATTGGTCATCGTAAATAAAAAGCTAAATAACTTTTATAATATTACAGGTACAAGTTTAGAATTTTGATACAATAAGTAGAAAGATAAGATCAGCAAAATGAGCCAATAAAATAAAAATTGATATTTTGGCCATTTTTTGGGTAATGTGTCCCTTTAATGGATATAATTTTTATTACAATCTTTTATTCCCGTTTGACAAATAATCGGAGATCGGACATTTTCTAAAGTGGTCCAGTTGACTGGCGGATATTGATACAAAGAAGAAATATGAACAAGAAAAAATATCATCTTATTGAATCAATGAATAAAAAGCCTGCAAAGGTAATTATTTAAATTACAAAATGGTGTGTGAAAATAATACAACTTAAATGGTGTGGCATGCAACTTAAAAATAAGCCTTTTACAGGAAAATGAGGCTATTTTTAATTTAATTTAAAATATAATTTATTTTTATCTATTATTTACTTCTTTTCATGTGTTCCTGATCCTTTTTGATGTGAAAAAATTTTTATTTCTGAAAACAAGTTATTCTTGAAAGTTGTATTTCTGAAAGCAAGTTATACTTGGAAAGAAAAAAACTTAAGTTGAAAGATTTATGAGAACTTTCTATTTTATGACCAGTTGTTTTATTTTGGAATAGAAAATTTAAGATAAGCAGATGTTTTTTCGCAGTATGAAATCTTTTTTCTAAAATTGTTAGACAACTAACAGCAGAAAATATATTTTTAAAAAATGAAGAAATTTATTTGGGCTTCTGTAGCTCTATTTTCCGTAGAGTTATTTAATTGTCCATTATAATGCCTATTAATTACCATCCTTTTGTTAAATCATAAAAACGGTTTCTTTCTTATTTAAAATGTATGTCAATATTTTAAGTAGAGCTGATTATCGTGTTAGCAATAATTAATATTTTCTTTGCATGCTATTTGGAAAATGAAATAATTGCTTTCGATGTGCAAAACATTTTTTAACCAGATAATTTTTATTTTATGTTTTAACCACGTATAGCAAATATAGCAGGAAATAGATAATATATTGCGTTGCCATGCCCATAAATTTTGAACACTTTTTTAAAAACGTAGCAGCCGTCTCAATCAATAGTGAAATGAAAATTACTGGATCATAACATAATGTAATTCATAAAATGATACCAATATCTTGTTCATAGAAGGAAATATTGATCCCTTTGGGGACCAACAAAGAAAATAAAAAAATGAATTTTTAATTATTTTAATTTTTAATTGATTATTTTAATTTTTAAAAAGTTCAAATTTTTTAAAAAGCAAATTAAAAGGCGACTTCATATTGAAACTACTTGACCGGAAAGGATTGATATGTTTTTTTTTAAATTTTTGTACTCTGTTTTCGGCGCCGTGTTGCAATTGATTTTTCATCTCTCGTGTGTATTTTCTTCTTTAAACTCAATGTGTTTTTAAGGATTTGGTGCTTGTGTATATTTAACTTTTTAATCTTTGCCTTTTTGAAATGGTCTTTTGATGTAATATTTTAATTTTTTTTAAAAATACGACTTTTAGAATCCTAGTGTGTTTTAACGTTTTTGTGCGTTTCGATTTTAATTATTTATGCGTTTGGAAAAATTTTATGATTTTGTGTATTCAACTTTTATATTCTCTGTGTTCAACTTCTTATTTTCTAATGCATTTTTTTTTTTTTTTGTCTTTATAATTCACTCGTTGCGGCTTTTGTTCTTTGTGTGTTTGTTGTTTATGGCACTCTGTAAATGGAGTTTTCTCTGCATTGTGCTTTTCTTTAAATAAATAAATGATAGCATAAATCTTAAATGTGAAATAGCCTAAAATGTTTAATAATACTCTCTGCAGTATTCATAATGCTACAAGAAATCATTAAACAAAATGGTTAAAAAATCAATCTGCTTTATTCTTCCGAGACAAAGTGGTAATTAGTTGCATATCTATATTTAGGACTACATTAAAGTAAAACTGTTGATTGTTAATATAATCAATCGTGAGTTTAAAATTAATTAATTTGAAAGCAACTCAAACTTATTTTGTGATACGATCATGTAAGGAAGAGGGCAATTTGACTAGTGATTTGGTGGTGGGACGGGTAATGCTTCATTCAAAAACCTGAAGTGTGTCTAATGAGAATTGACATCAAGATTCTTTAGCTTATTATTAATTTTTTTTTTGCTTCTTATTCTTCAAAAATAACCTTAAGGAATTCTTCTGATTTGTTTGATTGGTAACAGTGGCGTAATTGAAGGGAGGGGCGGCCAAATCATTCATGCAGCAAAAAAGTATCGTAACTGAGAAGAACAGCGGCACTAGCTCAGTCATTGCGCACATTTAAAATAATGTAATTCGTATTTTCCGTTTTTTGTCGGTAAATTGCTGATATGTGAAAGATTGATTGGTGGTGGAGCACAATTTCGCAGAATATATGCGGAGATCGACTTCAAACGACGAATTGCGTTTCCAATAAAAAGTAAGCTTTCCCTGGAGTATATTGAGGTTTATGTGCTCTGTGCATTCTTGTAAATGAAAGGCCGCATATTGCAAGTTCGCCCGGGCGGCAAAAGTTACAGTTACGCCCCTGTTTGGTGATGCTGATCCTATTTTTTGTGTGATTTGTTGCACTAGAAACAAAAATACAAAATATCTATCAAAAATAATAAGTTATAGTGCAAATGAAATCTAAAATAAACATAAAAAATTAAAATTTGTGAAATGCTTCAAAGAATGGAGGTTTCAATCCTTATGAATTGTCTGTACTGAAGTATTTTTTTCATTTTAGTGTACTTTTTATGTCTACTTCATACCGTAAAAAACAATCGTCTATGCTGTTATTGTATCTTGACCATTTCACTTCCCACCTACGTTAGACCTTTCTTCTTACGAAGTACTTCCTGAATTTGGGGGGGGGGGGGAGTGAAGGTCACTACACTCACCATGAACGGAGCTCATTAAAAATTTTATTTACGTTTCGGGGGTGTCCAGTGCAATACACTTTGTGCTGAATAAGTCTGTTATAAAAACGTGAAAAAAGAACTTTCAGCGGTCAATAACCGAATACAAAACAATGTAGTAATATGACGACGACAACATCTGTTTACTGTGAAGTATGACACATTATTCGGAAGCTATTGTCGGTAAATATTCAACAATAACCATGTTACGCAACATTGTTGACGAAAGCGGCTTAAAAACGAAACTCTAATCCCAGCACTTCTCCGTTATTTTTTATTTGGTTGTTGCTCTTTTAATGGGGGGGGGAGAAAAAGAAGAGCACTTGCCCCTTCCAATGGCAGATGTCAATGCTACCAGCCATTCGTAACGCATTTCGCACTCGGTTGGTATGTTACCGCGTTCCGAGTCACGCCTTCGATTTCCTCCCATTGGTCACTACTGAGAAGTAGGCAAGGACATATTTCGGTGACGTCAAAGTGTGACGTAGAATTAGCGCCTGCGCAGTAGGGACGGTGATTTGATGGCTGAGGCGTGAGCGAGTCTCGGCTTAGTCGAGTTCGAACAGTGCTGCGGTGGAAGGGCCTACTGGTTTGTTTAAGAGCATCAGGATTATATTTAGTGGTTGCTTTTTTTTTCTGTTGTTGTTGCGGTCCTCCCACGATTATCTTATTACGTTATTCAAATAAATGATAAGTCCTTTTATCGCTTCTGCCTGATGTTAAGGGATTGTCAAGAATTTTGAATCTGACTGTTGTGAAGATTATTGAATCTGATATTTATTGGAAAGTGAAGCAACTGATTGCAGCCGCATATGAAAATAATATCAAGAAAGTTTGAATAATTTTTCCTCCTGGATTCCATAATTTACAAATTTCCAAATCTGTTGGGAACCACTGGTGAGTACCAGTTTTGTATATTTATTTTAATGCAGATATTCATTTATTTGCTTAATCTTTTAAAGCTGAATTGTAATTATTTTACAATATTTTTTCCCAGCCATGAGAGTGCTAAACATAAATTTTTAAACCGATGTCATGCATTTCAAATTTACAGTTAATTCTCTTTGTTTACTATGTTTCAAATCAATGCAAAATTCAACATTGTCGTATGTAAATGCCAGTCGTGTTGTAATATTTCTATTCTTCCCAAATGCCATCATGCTTACTATTATTAGTTTGATTACAACATGCCTAAGTACAAAGGGAAAGTGCACTTCTATTTTATAAAATATTTTACTTTATTCGGAATTCCACCAGTCAATTTTTATAAAGAGTTTTTGGGTTTCATCCCTACCTCATTTTTCATCAAATTTTAAAGAAAGGTTTCAAAAAAAAAAACTTTTAATTCTTTTGTGACAGTTTACAGTCTCTAATATCAAAATACAGAATAATGCAATGCATTTTTTGCTATAAAAAATGCGCTGATATTTTGAAATTCAAAATCCATGCTTTCAGTTCTAGATTAGAATCGAGCTTGCAGATGAGTTTTTAGATAATATAGGTATAATTTAAATTGAAAAAAAATCAAAGACCTTAGTATTACAGCTTGCAAAGTAAAATAAATAAATGCTTTAGAACTTAATTTTATTTTTACTGATTTATAAGTATATTAAGGTTAATATAAATTATCATTAGTACTTAAGAGATTGATAATCAAGGGACTTCAATAAATAAAATTATATCCTAATCATTAATAAATAATTAAAGAACATGAGTAATCAAATTTAAAAGCGTAATATAACAATATTTAATTATTTTAAAATTGTTTAAATTACTGTTTTCGAATTACTTCATATGCATCATGACACTATAAGAATCTTTTGAACTTGAAACAGCTTGCTGAATCATATCGAAAAATAACACGTGATTTGTGGTGAAAAGAAATAAATGCGTTGATTTTCTTATGTACCTTTCTTTAAAAATCGTAGCTTATCTGCTGTAAAGTTGAAGTATAAAGTTCTAGTTTATACTGAGACGACAGAATCTTTTAAATGCAGGACATCAAAATAATAATTTTAACGATCGTGCTTTTTAGAAGGCGTAATGCATATAATGTAGGATCATGATGCATCTAAATGTATATTCTGTTATTTAATAGTTTTTGCATTAAAACATTAAAAGTGAGAATTTTCCTTACCTTTGATGCGATACTATATCGTGGCTATCTTTTCTAAAAATTATTGTTATAACAGTCATCTTGTTAACCAACATTGCAAAATTTTGCATATGGCCTTGAATGTAGCCCAATATATTTTGAAGCAAAAATGATGTAAGAAATTTTAACGCATTATTCCGGTGAGAGTTTATTTCCTCCTAACGGTCCATTTTCCAGACTTCAAAACCCACGTGGAACTTGATTTCTTCCGAGGGTTTCCAGCGGTAAATTGGTGGGCAAGTTTGTTTACCGAAACAGTGCGCCGGAACTTTCTCGGATGTATTTGTGACAAGAATTGAAAAGGAAAGGTTTTTTATTAAATGCTAATGCAATAGAGAGTTTAAGACGATTTAGAACTAAAAACCGTCTTCTTGAAGGCGATTTAACTTAAGTCATTTTTTTATTGAACTGTATGTAAAAATGATTTTGTATGTAAATACATGTTTCGAATCGTACATTTAAAAAGTCTGAGCATTAATTTTATCAAGTAAACAAGCTGCCATAAGTGCGGTCTGTCTAAAATCAATGTCTAAGATAGTATATCCACTAACGCGAACAAATTAATTCGGTTCTTAAACTATACGCGCTTTCAAAATTCCTCGATTTATCTAGTTTCTCAATACCGTAACAGGGAGAGAGCACTCATCAGATCGCATTTTACACTTTTGTGATTTCAAATTTGTCCGTACAGTGTAAAATTGGTCCAATTCAAAAGTCTTTAAATGCGCTGAAAAAATCTCTCCTATCTATATATTCATTCTGAAGTTTCTTCGCAATATTTATTTTTTACAAACGTATTACTGCATATATTTTGTAACATTTTTTTTTTTGTCTGTAATAAGCCAAACGGTAAAATTGTTACCCGTCTTCAGTTATCTTTGTTCTGAAAAATTACTATATATATATATATATATATATATATATATATTAGTTCAGTAATTTCCGAATACTTTGGGTTGGCAGAATCACTTGTAGTCCTCATTAATCCCTACCAGTTTAAAAATACACTAATATCAGTTAAAAACACACTATTAAAAAATCTATCATTACATCTTCATATAAGGGAGAATTACTTCCATTATAAAAGCTGTAAGGCCACTTATTATATTTCCGATTTTACTTTTTATGCAAAAGCATATTTAAAATAGTGAATAAAAGGAAAGTGTGTAATCTATAATTCGGTATTTCTGTACATCTGCCATAATCTAAATCTAATTCTGACTAATTTTACAGTTAAATCTCGTTTGTTCTCAAGGATTAATAATAGGGATAGCAGAAATTAAAACAAGAGTGAAATTCGAAATATCTTTTTTTAATGGCAATTTCAAGTAAGAAATGGCATGAATACACAGATGTTACTTAACTTGAAATTGTTATTTTTCAAAAGTTTTTCTCATAAATGCATTTGAGTTTTTGATTTAAAAAAAAAATCTTTGTTTCTTTTCATTTTGAAATTTGATTTTATTCTTTACAATATCAATGACATTCCTACAGACACATGATTTATGGCATTCAAAATCTGACAAATGCTCTGACAATTAGAAGCATATTTTCTTGCATTTTGATAAAATCTAGTGAATGATTTTCTACTTTACTTTTACATTTAATTCTTACACAGTTTTGTTTTGTATTTGATATAAGATTCATAAAGACAGTAAAGTTTTCCCAATAAGTAATTTTCAGGGTTTTTTTTTAAATGCATCCATGGTTTAAATCATATTTTTATTAAATAGAATTTCATAAAACACCACCATAACTAAACACTCCTTATTTTGTTATGAATCGAGAACATCTAATGACAGTAAGCCCTTATTTTATGCATTTATCACACATAATGAACTTAAACTTACACCTACATTAAATTCATCAAAATCATTGTATAAGAGGCAAAAAAATTCTTCTAGAAAGTCGCCAGAAAAGCGACTTGTTTAGTTTCAGATATGTAAATGTTCTTTTGTAAATGCTTTGAGATAGCTATCTATTTAGACTATATATATTGTTGCTTATTTTGAAAACGTCTAAAAAATGGCTTTATAGAACAAATTCCTTTTTCATATGAAAAATCATCTGAAAAAATTCAATGATATTTGAATTTTCCTTCATTATAACTTCATTGTATTTATAAAACTGAAAGGACTAACATTTCAATATTCTGTTCTAGTCCTGAAAACTTCTTAAACGCTTAGTTTTTTTTTTTTTTTTCTTCATCAGAATGTGAAATTTTTTCAAAAATAATTGCTACAGTTTTATATTGTTGACTATTGAAAACACAAAAATGCTATTATAATCACACACACATTTTTAAGCTCATGTTGGCATGTCTGCTATAACCCACAGCTTTCAAATATATCTTTGTGCAGCTTTTCTCGAACATTTTTAAGAATCGATTGGCTTTTTTTTACGCTTCAGTGACATTAAATAATATGTATTTTTCTATTTTATAAATATATTAAGGTTGCTTAAAATTGCTGAAATTAAAATAAATGCAAAGAAAAAAAAGTGAGTCATTTTCTTTGAAAATATAGAAAAAATCTGAAAAACTGTAGATACTTATTTTGTTAAATAACACCTATTACTTCCTAACTAATAAAATTTCCTATCACTAGCTTCTGAAATTTTATCTATTTAAGAGCAAAGCACTATTTTTTTAACTATAAGAAATCGCTATCCTTTAATTATATTCAACTTTTAATAGACAAGATGATTAATGTTGAAATGTGCTTCTGCATATATTATAGTTCATTTGTAAGATATAAATATGCAATAAAAGTATTTTTATTTTTAAGCTTTAGTGCTACGGTAATCAAGATAATCCATAAATTATAACAGAATATTATGTGGCAGCATTACACAGCTTGCCCCTACAGGTGCTTACTCTTAAAAAAAATTCTATCAATTTTCATGTTTTTGAATTTAATTTTTGAACATTTCAGCTTACTGATAACACTTAGTGTATTATGGTGAAATGAACCTTTAAAATACATTCAACCTCATTTTAAAATGGGAAACTAATTTCCAATTACTATTTAAAAATTTTATATAATTTCTGTGATGTTTCTAAATGAAATAATAGTATGAATAACTTCAGAAAAAAAATCTTTTTTTCAGTTAGAAGCCTTTTACAATAGCCCTAGTTGAATATTGTTCCTGAAATTAATTTTTTTTTCAACTTAACTGTGTAATAAGTGTTTGGAATAGAAAGAAATTAACTTAAAAATACCGTTTATTAAACTTTATTAGTTTTACGTTTGTCAAACAAATGAATATTCTGGGATGCTAAACTATATTACATGCATTTTAAGTGTTATTTTATAGGTATGCGAGGCTGAGAATGAAAAGTAATGTAAAATTTTTCGCAAGAAATCGACAAAATTACGACACCTGAAAAATACCTTATAAGTTCGTGAGCATTATAACTATATACCTTATAAGTTCATAGCTTTATTTGACCTTAGTTCGCTGTCCATAATTTTACAATAAATTGTTTTAAATTTTTTTTTTTAAATCAGAAAACTTAAACCCTATTCTGGAATCAGGCTCCTATATGTATTTGCATCCTCTCCATTTCTAACAACTTTGTAGAAGATTTTGATAAATGAAGGCAGTAACGAGATAGATGTTGTTCACGCCCTGAAGAACCTTTTGTTGTGGAAAACAAAGTTTATCTCTAAATCTTGATCAGTAACGGTTTCCATTTCTGATCCGCGTGGAAGGGTTGGCTGCATATTTAAATATAGTGAATCTGAAGTATGTGGTATGCATAAATTAGAATTATCTAGCCAACCAAGTAATGCTTTTATCATTTGGATGAAACGCTTCATCGTTTGACTAACCAGCTGGAAAAGATTTTCCTGACAAAGTTAAGCCTTTCGAGTTAAAGAATGCAAATAGGACAAAAAGGGTTAGCTCGTGTTACGGAATGAAATAAATCGTGTTCGCCTCACGCTCCACGATACGCGTTTGAGTTAAATGCAAGAATTACAAGCGTACAGTCAGACGCATTGACCGATTTTGTTCGTGAATTTTCTTGGATGTCGAAACCAAAGACTTTATTCAATTTGTCCTGTAAAGCTTTTTTTTATGTCTGTTTTCTAAACTGCAAAGTTTGTAAGTTTCGGATATAAGTGAATTGAAAGTCGTAAATAAGGATCAAGTTCATAATTCGTAAAAAAACTCACGTACATATGTCATTTCAAAAAAGATTGAAATAAGCAGATTGCGAACAAAAAGAAAAGAAAAATCGAATTATATAGAGTGTAAAGTTTTGAGGCATTTCATTTCTCAATAAAAAAAATATTTATTTAAAGAAAATTTAAGTTGGGTTCTGATTTTAAAACTTAAAATCATGTTTTAATCCCTATATAAATCCTTTGTATAGCCATAAAACGGAGTCTACATTGTCTTAGAAAAAAAAGTTTTGATATAACTTAAAATCGAAACAGTTGCATGCAATGAAAAGTTAGTAAAAGTAAAGCAATAAAACTTTTTAAATTAAAATAGATTTGATTGAAAAAAATACCATAAAATGTTTCAATTTATTGAAGTATATGTTGATTAATTATATGTTGATTAAGTGTTTGTGACAAGTGATAATTAGAATGCTTTAGACCTTTATTTTTTAAATGATGCTGCAACAAATCATCTATCTGTTGAATAAGCTCGAAGTTGCATGACAAAAACAAGAGTTTTGATAATACATAAGATCCCATTAAAAAGTTACTATATCGACTTATTTGTATACATATTATGACAATAATATATAATGCATTGTCAGAAAATTAATAACGTATAATTTAACATACATTCTAATAATAATTCAAATAAGAAACGTATCCCCTTAATAATGTAATGCTAAATGTGAATTAATGGTAAATTTTTCATTTCTATGTGATGAAGAATGCTCAAAGAAAAGAGAATTCTTGAAATTCTTAGGATTTTGATTCCAGATTTTTTTTTTTTATTTTTCAAATCTAAGATGGAATAATTCTTTAATAACAGTCATGAAATAAAAGCGCTTCTCTGTTATAACAATGCTTCATTTTAATAGTTTTTAATTTAGTTGAAGAAAAGAACTAAATAAATTCTTTTTTGCCTGGTCTTCTCAAAGAATATTTTGCACAGGATTCTGCAAGAGAGTTCCTTTGACTTTTTTCGTATTAATCCTAAATCAAGCTGCTTTATATTTCTATTACAGTCATTTTAAAATAACAAAACTATATTTTCAACTATTTACAAGAGCCTAAAGTTGTATGCGAAAAAGAATGTTCAGTGATTGATTAGAAAGTGTGTGATTTCCTCTATTTTTTTAAGAAAAAAGTTTTTTAATTCAAAAGAGAAATTTTTATTTCAAGATATTTAATATTTCTGAAGAATCATTGTCAATAATTTGAAATGACATAATACAAGTAAAAAACGTGTGAAAATCCATTTAATTTTGATATTCTTCATAAGTACTTCTATTTCAAAAAATTGTTAACATAATTTTAAAAAACCGTAAAAAATTATACTTTTAGGGATTTTTTATATCTTAGAAAATTTGTTTATTGTACTCTAATTGTTCAGGTTTAAGTAAGAAATTGAATCATTTGAAAATAATGAAATAACTTCAAGAAGTTTACGAATCTTCAATATGTTTATAAATAACTATTAAATTAAAAGTTTTCGTTTTTTTTATAAACGTGACAACGAGTCGAAACGACTTCATGCTTTTACTGACATCGTTTTCTAGTTTTTATGCATTATAAAGTTCATCAACTCGGCTCATAATAGTAAATTTTCATTTAATGAAATTAAAATGCATAAAAATAAAATAATGGTTTTATAAAGTACTTCCAAGATGTTTATTTGAAAATGTGAACTGAATTATATGTATTATCTTCTTGTAATGCTCTAATAGCGTGAGAACCTAACGCAGAAGAGTAACAACTTGTTGCCTTCTGCTTGCATATTTTCTCACGCCGTCAGCTAAATCCGTTAAAAGGTTTAAATGCTTCTTTTAAATTAATGTGTTTGTTACGGGAAAAATATTCCTGTATTCTGGTAGTAATTAAACAATAAATCAGGTATATTAAGGGGGAAAAAGTTTTTCTACTGAATTCATATTTAAACTAAATATTTTATATATATATATCAGATAATAGAAATTAAACTTGAATATCTGGATATATATATCTCTGATATATTCGGAAGGGAAATAATTTAATGAAGAGCTGCTTTACTATTTCAAAATGTGAAATAATTTGTGACAAATGCAAATTTTCGAATTTACTCTTTTCGTTTATAGCCGGTTTTGAATTTCAACTTGCACAGAAGCTGTTTAAAATACAATTTTTCAGTTCACAAAATAAATATTAAAAAGGAAATAAGGACTGTAAAACTAAAATCTATAAAAAAAATGCAGCTTTATAAAGTAATTTGTAATTATTTACATCTGTGAATGATATGAAATTTGTTAAAAATCAGTAAATATTCGTTTTACAAATCTTAAATACTCGAATTAATTGCTGAGTATGCTTGAATATATTACTTTACATTAAATAGTAAACAGTAAATATAATAGTAAAATAACAATAAAAATCTTACGAATAATAAAGGAGAATGTGTGTATGTCTTTAAGTGTTGGCGATCTGCAGGGTAGACGTAGAACTGCGAAATTTGTCACAAACATACTTTGGTGGGTGGAAGTATGGACATCGAAGCCTTTTTTAAAAAATTAAGCGAAAGTTTGGCGTTTTTGCTTCATAACTTCCAAAAATAATAAAGCAAAAAAAAATTACGCCATCGGATAAAAAAAAAAATTCAAAAACTTATCTTTTCAACGATATTAAATTGCTGTAACATTTTCTCTCTAATTTTAATTAAATTTTAAAAATCTTTTAGGCATAAATTGCAACAATACTTTTCATTGTTGCAATGAAATTCAAAACTATTTTCTTTCTTAAAACAAATATATTTTTGCATGTTTCTTTTCCATCGATGAAAGGAAAGGCCATATATATATATATATATATATAATTTTCTTTTTCACCAGTTTTTTTTTGTGAAATCTGCAAATAATCCTCTAAGATATTAAATATATTGGGAAATATATACAGTAAGCTGAATGATTATGGTTGCTACGTTTTAATTATTTTTATCAGCGCATGTGCCGCGCCATTTAAATGAAGAAATCAAATGCACATTTGAGGAATAAGAAAGTGAAGTTTGCTCCGTCAACTTACAATGAGATGTTACATGATAGTTTGTCTACATTATTGATATTTATGTAGAAAATAAACAAACCATATATACAACTTCTAAAAGTACACGGATTAGATGTCTATAGCAATTTAAAGTTTAAAATTACTTTAAGTAAACCATGAATATCAAATTACTCATAAAGGGTTCAAATGAAATTATATTCCCGGCGAACAATCTGGTCGACGAAGGCCGCCAGTCATTAATATACCTTTAACAATAATATAATAGGATGATTTGGTTATTCTATATTTCTTAAAATGAAATAAAGTAGATTAAGAAATGAAGAATTGATCTCAATAAACACTTGAAAACAGAATGAGAAGATAAATTGATTTTATCTGAATATTAATTTTGCATTTAAGATTAGTAAAAATTTCATGTGGTTGTGCCACGTATCTAAATCACTAGACAGTTATAATAAATTTTTATTGATTTTTTCTTTAAAGAAGCCATATTTAGTTTCTACAAATTAACCTTTTATAGATTCTGTACTATGCATGCGTATGAAGCTTAAAAGTTCTGACTGACCCATTTGATTCAGTGATATACTTGTTAAATTTACAGTTTCATTACATAAGAATTTTTTATCACTTTCTTGTCAGTAAAATGCAATGGATATAATAAATTGAAAAGAAAATATGTCACCGAGTTAGAAAAACTGCTGCCATTATACCATTGTGTACCCAGTGTAATGTAGCATGCTTAAAAAAAATTAAAAACGTTTATAAGCAATTTTAAAAAATAAAATTACTACTATTAGGCGGAAAAGTTCGTCATTGTAATGTTTAACACTATGACCTTCCCCCCCCCCCACACACACACACGAATACCCGATTAAATTGTATCCATATTTTAAATGAGTATTTGAAATCCCTGTCCTTGAATAATATGAATTCTAATAATTTTTTTTTATCTCGGTTTCAATTGTTGGTGTCAAGTCTTTCAAGATTTGAGTGCATAATACTGTACTCTATGACAAGCCTGTATTTGAAAACTGGATACAATGTGAGAAATATAGAAAATTAATTATAACATTGTTCAGATTCTCATTTAGGGTTTTTATTTTTGGGAAATTTTTGTCGATATAACATCTAGTTTGATGGTTATTCCAAATGCGACTTTTCCGTCTGATTCTTTTATTAATTTTGAATAACATCATATATCAAGAGCCCTCTATATAGCATTTTTTGATCCTGTAAATAACTGTTCCCTTAAGAGAAACTTAAATATTCGTTTTTTTTGTAATTTTATAGTTTATTTTTAAAAATTTTACATAAATTTGGCGATTTCAAGTTCATGTGTTTCGGACCAACTCGCACTTAATTGTTAAAACTTTTATTACTTCTGAATGATTGCGCTTCTTGATTGATTATGATTCTATATTATAATTTGCTTACCATCATTTGGCAAAGGTGGCCTCCTGTTCGTACATAAACAGAGACAACTGGCAGTTGCATAACACGCGCTCTCCTCGTTCCCTGAAAATCCACCCGAAAAATAACATTTCTCCAAATGGTAAAAAATAACATGTTTGTATCCATGGCGGGAGTTTTCCGTGCTTCCCTCGGTGTGGTCTTAATGTCAGTCGCAGCTCTTTTCCCGCCGTCGCAACTGCTAATCCCTGTCGGGTAATCTCGGTGTTTTTATTCCTGCACCCCATCCCTTTTACACGGAACGGAATTTAATTCTACCGCAGGCGGAGTATTACGGGAGCACACCCCGGCTTAATTCGAAATCGAACGGAGGGAGGTCTTTTCTGACGGTCAGGGTGAGGAAAGAACATTATTTACTTACTGTTCTCCGTGCTTTCATTGAAAACAAGTGGCTGCTAATGTCCCTACGTGTGTTTAAATTGTCTCCTACACATGATCTCCAGCTGTGCTAAGTGGTCTTAAACGGTGGACGGTGCGTCAAATGGTCGGCACTCTAATCTCTGGTATTCAGTAGATCTGGTAGCTGGTGATCAGAAGTTTCTCGTTCAGTTGGTTCAGAGAGATTTGAGTTTGGTGTGCAAATGGTAAAGGAGTCCTTTGCTATGCAGCCGTTCGTAAACTAGTGCAAAATCTGGATATATCCCCCTAATTGTGAACGGAAAAATTCTGGGAAGAAATCGCTTTAAACCGACGTCAATTTTAATTTCCTATGTGTGAGATCCTTTTGGAGAATTAGTGAAGAAATATGCGTGCCCGAATCTCTAACAACCATCTATAAACGTTGAATCAGGCGATAAAGCTATGCTCAACTGAATACACTTGGTAAAATATGGAATATTAACTTTTCTCGATGACAATAGGATAGAATTATTTTCTGATTTTCAGTCAAGTGAAAAATTTCAAAACTTTTGTGGAAAAAAAATCATTTTTGGATTAGGAAATATATTTTTCTTATCAAGTGTTAAACAAACATCAACAGACTATTGAAGAACTGCAAAAGTAGCATTCCATTTAAAACACCATGTCTAACTACTTTTGTAGAGCTGCGCCAGTGAAGGAAAAACCGCAGTGTTGTATGGCTACCACACCAAACTGTAATGCTTCACAAAACAGAGATTCGTCAGCTGAAGGTGTGAAAAAGTGTTTATACGTCGTGAAAGAAGAAAAAACTATAATCAGTAACTCTCAAGTCATTAAAAATGTATCGGCGAGCATTTATTACTCTGCAGATATTGAAGTTTGTGGTATTCCTGAGCGACTGCATGAGGATTGCAAGTTTTTATTGGTTCAAGTGGCTTCAGCTTTGAACTTGCGCCTCCCATACCATAGCATCAGTATTTCTCAAAGAGTTCATGGAAAAAATGGAATGAGATCAATAGTCGGCAGATTGCCACCAGTGTTAGCAGAGGAGTTTTTGAAACGCGCCAAACAAAGAGTTTTAACGCTGAAAGATGTTGGATTTGACATTAGCCTCATGCAGCCAAATATGCTCGTTTCAGTAAATCGGTATTTTTCTCCTATAGTTCAAGGGCAGGTTAATTGGAAAGCAAGGAGACCAAATGAAGATAAGTTTTCCATTCGAGATGGTAAGAAAATGATTTTAAAATGCAAATTAAGTAATACAGCACTTGAGATATAATTGTTTTTTGTGTGCTTGACTAATCACTGTTTTTCATTTTAACTGACTAACTGCAATTTATGCTTCTCGGTATATGAGATATAATCAAAATTCGCAAATTTCGTTTTTGGAATTGGTTGCTTGGAGGTTAACTTTGGTTTTGTACAAATTTATAAGTTTTTCCCAGAATTTTCCATCATTTGTTTCCCCTCCTTGTTTTATACAATAGGTGTATCTTTTCTTCTGTATCTAATATATTCTAAGGAGCCTTCTAAAATTCTAAATAAGACTTAAAGGAAGTTAGTTTGCATTATTCATGTGCAGACCCAGCAATATTTAATAGTTTCAATCAAAAAGTGATTTAAGAAAGTTTTTTTTTCACATTTCTCGTATGAAATTTTGGACCGATTATTATTTTTTAATTCAAAATATTTGTTAAAAAGCTTTACCTTGTATTTCTGTTATTTAGTTTTGAATGGCTTCACTTTTCTCTAATGCAATGGAGATTTCATGAAAAAAAATAGAAATTTTCCCAATTTTCCTACTTTGTTTGCTTTCAGATATGCCATTATTTTAAAAGGAATGAAAATTCCAGGTACTTCATTCAATTCTTTAAAGGCAAAGTAGTGCATTTCAAAATATCAGTAGCTCTTTATTAGCTGCAATTGTGTTTTTCACCATTTGTTATCAGAGTACTAATATTGTTTCATTTCATCATAGCCAAACCTATTTTTTAGCTTTATTTACTTCCGAAAATTCTGTCGAAATTGTTAAAAAGGTGCATTATCAAAACTGTCCCATTAGACGAGCGTTGGACAACAAATGCTTGTTAATGACCAAATAATTGCTACTAAATGGCACTTATTAAACCCATATTTTGTTTTCAAAGTGCAAATGAATTTCACCCCACCCATTTAATTTTATGATAGCTTTTACTAACACTAAACTATGATACGCAAAGATATCTCCTGATGTCAAAACAAGAAGTTTTGACGATCGGTCCTTTTCTCGCTTTTCTTAAAAACTCCGATGCATTTATGCCTGTCAGAACAGTGATGTTTGGTGCATCGCCATCAATTCATTTCATTATACAAATGGCTTTTGTTTTGGACAGGAAAAGTTATGTTTAGAATGTGTATGGATGTTTCCTCATAGACTACTGTATTTTTGTTACATCAGATTAATAAAAATACAGCAAAGCACCGTTTATACTTCTTTCAAGGGACTCACGAAAAACGATCTATAAATGAAAAGACGCATAATCGTAGTTTTACTAAACAACATTGATTATAATAAATTTAATGATACTAATGCAAATTCATTTAAAAGTAATAATTTTAGAGTTTTTAAGATAGTATAATACTACATAGTATGGAAGTCAATAATTAAATTTTAAAATTAAACATTTATCATAAAAGTGAGAAAAATCGTACTTTTATTGCATATATTGAGGACTAATTTTACAAATCTTGTATGTTTTTATGCGATTGCAGTAGGCGTTTAAGTAGAAAAATCTTTAACCACTGCCTGGCATGCTGATTGTCTGAGTATTAAGTACAGAATTATGAATCGAATTAAGTTCCTTGATTTTTTTTTTTCATTATTCTTTTGACAAAAGAAATAAGTTCGAAGATTTTCAATGGAGTCCATCGCGTCTTTAAAGGAAGGCGGAATAACTTCATCGCTTAAAACACCACGAGGCAATTTGCCTTCTATTAATTCATCAAGTGTGAATAATTTCGAAGTCATACCTTTATTACAGTTCGCATACGAGAAAGGAGGAAATTTCCTCATTTCAGAACGGGGGAAAACGATGTATAACCGAATCGTTGCGTCGTATAAACGAAATACTTTATCATTCGTATAAACGATGTAATTTATCACCTCAATGAATAAGAATGAATCGGGACTGCGATGAAGCGACGTATATATGTAAACGACATATAACTGAGAAACGTATAAACGGTGCTCTATACTGTATTGCCAAAATCTCATTTAAAAGTTTAAATGGAATTCGTGAGCTATTGTTATGTTCACATAAATTCTTTCAACGGAAATCTGCTGTTTCTTCAAAAAAAATAAATAAAGAGACTAATGAGTGTCTTGAAATAGTCGTAGATATAAAGGAATTAATTGGATATACCTTCATCCTGCTGTTTTCGAGACAGCACTTGCGTGAGGAAGGCCACAAATCAAAGAAACCTACCTGTTGCCTTTGGGTTTGTTCACCCCTTTGTGTGGCTGTGAGAAAGACAAAGGAAATAAAAGCAAAGACGACAGTCCGACACTAAGTTTTATGACAGTAGAGAAATCGACTGGACAATCTGCGCTCGAAAATAGGAAAATCGCTTGGTTACCCGATATTTCAAGTGCTGCTGAAGTGTTCAATAGATCACTCACGATGGGTGTCTAGTAATTCTTTTGTGCTTTGATTCTCTTGTCGAAGTCTTCCATTTGTCACCTGTAGCTAGATGGCTGGAATAAGTCGCAATTCAAACATCTATCAAAATGTTGGATCGAGGTTTAATTTTCCTGCCCACTGAAAATTTACACGTAACTGTGGGAGTATTTTATTAAAATTCTTTCATTGAACCAGAAGTAAATTTCTAGATAAAATTGTTTAACAAACTAACAAAAAGTAAAACTTAATTGAAATCTTTTTCTTATATAGATTCAGATAAAGAAAAATTTACAATTAGGTAAAATAAAATGAGCAAAATAGATAAAAATTAATAATTTTAGAAAAAACTGGAAAATTTCATTCAAAATCGTTTCATGAGAACAAATTTGTAGGGAATATGTGATTAAAATCGACATTCCTCAGTAATTTTTCCTTCTGATAATTTAGTACTTTTTATAATACCGAAAATTTTGGGCAAATTTTTTTATAGAAAGTTGTACTTTTTTACTACATGATGCAAAATTTTTTTGTGCATGTTTTTTATTCTTATTCTAATTATTATTTTTGTAAGAATATGTCACAAATGAATAATATATATAATTTAGTAGCCATGGGAAAGTTCGTTAACCTTTGATTCACGCAAAACCTTCACTTTAAACGGCTTATAATTACCCAAATTTTGAGGTGTAAGCATTTAAAGTAAATGGAAGTAATGTAGTAGACTGCACGAAAGCCGGTAATTCCATAAAAACTTAATTACCTAGGATTTATTTATCTGTTATTCATAAAGCAACAGAATCGAATAATTAAAGTGTTTCATAAGTGAAAGAAAATATTCACAAACGTAAATAGAAAACGATGTGGTTGTTTACAAATTTACTATCCACTTTATTAAAAAAATTTTTTTCTTCTTTGATTTATCTGTTCAAAGGTCTGTAAACTAAGTTTGCACCTGAAAATATTGATTTTCTCTTTTCCTTCAATTTAGGAACAATTGTTTTTATCGAATTTCGTAGTTTACTAAAAAGAATTTCTTGACAAATTTCTTAACTTATTAAATTTTAAAGTTTAATCAAGTAAATACTAAAACATCAATTCACTCTAGCTGGAATTTTATGCAAATTATGATTATTATCGAAATTATTAACCGCTTAACTTAACAGCCCGAGAATACTCGTGCATCGAATTATCGAAATTTTAGTCTTATAAACTAAAATTGAATCATTAGCTTTATAATTTGACACAAAATATGTAGGATCCATAAGTATCTTAAGTATCCTATGCCTTCTTCGATGAATGAAAACGACAGCCCCTTTCCAAAACAGGAGGGGTTATCTTATTACATAGTAAAGAAAACTATTCAGTTAAGTGGTTAATCGAAATTTCAACCAATTTCAGTTCGAAATTTTTGAATGTCTGAATAGCATACGTCTGCAGAAATATGGAATTAAAAAAATAATATCAGATGATTTTAAGTAATTATTTATTGAAAGTAAATGTAAAAAGATAAAAAATGAATAAAGCAATTTCGTTATACGAAAAAATCCAGCATCTATGAAACCTGTTAAGGAAACAACAAACTTCGGGATGTTCTATTGCGTTCTTCATTATAACACATAATTATGCTCTTTAGTTATTTATGCGCATAGTAGAGAAGCAAATTTGAATTTTCTTTTGATAAAATTTGTGTTTTATATTTTGTAATCCAAGCTCCTTTCTTCTACAGAGAAAAGTTGATTTTTTAAGGCATTCTGGAACATTAACACTTTTAGATTTATAATTTTCGACTTTACCTTAGTAGCTGTTAAAATTCTCAGTAGATTTTCTTAAAAATTTTCTCACAACTACCATAGAGCATTATAAAGTTTTTAGTGAAGGTAAAATTAAACATTTTTTATTGACCAAAAAATGTGTCTGTGCATAAAAAAAGAGTATTTTATATTTAGAGTTGCTATTTTTACTGAATATAAATAAAATAACATGGATGCTTTGAGTCATGTTATTCATTTGATAACCATAATTTTATTCATTTGCTTACAACTGGTAATGTTTAATTAAATTTTGTGTCATTCTTTGAAAATTATTAATAACTTATAGCAAAATGTATCTCTCGCCATTTTTTAAAAATAGATTGGTACAATCTAATTTTTCGAAAAACTACGAAATTTAAAATCGTTTGGTGAAACTGACATTCTCATTTTAATTTAGAATAAAGTTGTCGACGAGTATACTATAAAAATTATCCCAAATCGTGCTTTGGAAATCCCACTTTAAAGATCTGTAAAATATGGATGTATATGAATTTCATTGGAGGCTTCCTCAGCTGACGGAGCATAAGAGAGATGGGAAGAGCCTTAACAACAGCAGGAAATAAAGTTATGTCCCCAGATAACAGGCCGAACAAGGTGGCATATTTTAATACAATCCTTTCGCGTGTTGGGAGATCGCTCAATCACTCAGGGCTCCTGAACCCCGCAGAACAACAGGGAGGAAGAGAAAAGAAACGGGAGAAGGGTGGGAGACGTCGTGACTGACCGATTGCGTGCTCTGTGATTGTCGGCCTCTGTGAAGATGTCACCACCCCCGGGTGACACGGGAGGGAGTCGTCGACCATTGTCGGAAGAGCTCTTGTCCACTTGGGTGTCATCTTCTGTTGGGGTGAGGAAGTTGAGGGTGGGAAAATAGCCGCACAGATTTTCAATGCAAAAATTCAGGCAAATTGTGAAAAAATTCTCGTTTGTAAGTGAGAATTTTGAGCTAATGAAGGCCATTTTTAAATATCATTAATCATTTAAAGATCAAGTTCAAAATTCTGATTGAAAACTTCACTTTAATATTCACCATTGGACGCAGTTATGCAGTCGGAACCAACAATCATTTTATGAATTTCAGGCTTAATCTCAAGAGTTTACTCGTGTGTTTGTACTTTTATGAATAATATTCAACCGACTTCAATCCAAAGCATATGGACTACTTGTATTATAATAATTATTATTGGAACAATACAGCGTTTGTGATTTTTTTCTATAAAGTTTTGTTCAACTAGAAATATCTGAAAGTATATGTTGTTGTTGGTTCCCGACCGTATAAATGCATTCAGTTCAAATTCACTTAAAAAGATTAGGCATGAAACTTTCAGTCAACTGCTTATTTGATCCAGTTCAACTGTTGGGATTTGGCTCAGCTGGTTTGTTTTCAGAAATGAATGCTCCGATCTATTTTTCCAATTACTATATTACTTTTAGACCTAAACTTTTTCTGTTCATTCATTTCATTAAAATTCATTTCTTGCATATTTTCATTTCTGAAGCGAGTAGTAAGAAATGAAATATCGGTTATAACGTATATTGAACCAGTTTCATTTAAGAGTAAGTTTTTATTTCGTTAACTTTTCAAAGCAGTTCTAATAATATTTTTCATTTTAATATTCAATTTTATTAGTATTTAATATTATAGCATTTATTTTGGAATTAGGTTACTTTAATTATCAACAATAATGTAAATATTCTTTTATAAAATTCATTGGCTTTAAGTTTTTCCACATGTTAGTCCTTCAACTTCCAGACTCCTTTAAAATAAATATCAAAGGGTTTTTTTTAATCAAAATTTTATATAATTAAGAACAAATAGAACGAAAAAGACTGTTTATATCTGCCTTTTAATTTTATTTACATAAATTCCACTTTGATAGTGATTACAGGTATTGTCTAGTAAAATATGCAGCATCCCAAACCATCAAAATTGAGCATTTTAACTAAATATGTGTATCAAACGCATTTTTTGTTACTATATCATTTTCTAAAGAAAAAAAATTGAGAAAACTGTCTGAGCATTTTTATGTTTTGCTTTATAATTAAATTGTGTAATTTCTAAAATTACTAAAATTTTATATTATTTTGTAGTTGAATACAAGTACCGAGTTCAGAATGCTACAAAGGGATCGTGAAACGGTTCAACAATGAACATTTTAGAAAAAGGCAGGAAAAAATTCTTCCGGATAGTCAAAACTCTACGGAGTTTATTTATGAGCATCTCATTTAAGAAACTGAAAGGAGAAAGAACCTTATCCTATTCCGTATTCATGCAAGTCATTCGATGATATTATTTATTCAACTATTAGAATTGAGTATTCGAGTGGATGTCTTTCTTTTGATAGCTTTTCCCACAAATCTCGTATGATGGCTCATTTAAAGACGAGCCACCATCGGCATAAAAAAAAATCGATCGAATTCATTGATGCAGAGGTCACTTATGGTCCAGACTTTCGCATGATTAGAAAGTTTTTCGCTTTCCAATAGACAGTACAACGCCTTTTCATCATAAACGCCTGTAGTAAAACGTTTTATTGTCGTACATACACTTAATTCCGTAATGAAATGTCGTTCACGGAAGTGGAGGCAATTAGATGCAACAAAAATGCGTGAGAATTCTTCGTGTTGCTAAGTATATCGACGGTATTTTCAAAGATAGACACGGTTTACTTGACAAGAAGGTAGTATCTGCATATACATTTGGCATGGTATTATAAACTGTAAATATTTGGATATAAAATCAAAATTCTGATGTAACGCGCTGAAGTGCAGTTTCCAGGAATAGTATGAATGCGAATAATGAGAATTAATCTAATATCAACATTAACAATTGTTAGGATGCTTCATGGATTTGAATTAACAACCCGCTGTAAAGTTGATAAATTTTGCAAGTAAGAATTAATTCAAACTTTTTTTCATGAATCCTTCTTGTGATTTTTCAGTTGTTGTTTTTGATAATATAATATAATGTCCAATTATATTTACGTCATGATAAACGATGTTATTCTAGTTAAAAAAATTTTTCATTATTTCAAAATGCAAGTCTAAAATGGCGGAACCTTATGACTGTTTTTTTACAGTTAATTTAATAGACTGAAAATCTGCTGATAATTTACTATATTAAATTTCAATAAGAATGCATCGCTAATTTTATTCAAATTCATACATTACTTTATACTAAATCATGAATATAAATCATATTTGACGTTTCAAAAAAAAAATTCACAAAAATGATACAATTGAATACTTCTCTATGCACCACTTTTCATCAGCGATATTAGACTTTTCTTCTTCACTTTTCATCATAAAGTACTATAATTTGTTTATTGCTGCACTGAAGCAATAAACCTTAACACATCTTTTTCAATCACTTTCTCTTACGGTTGCTCGTATTCATTAGATAAATTGAGATAAATGATTGAGTAAAACATAGGTTCCGCAGATTGCTGGGAGGCAGGGAAATTGCTTTGACCAACAGCAGAAGTTTGTGAAGATGGCGTTATTTTTCTTATATTTCTCTATTTTCGCTGTGTAATCTTTTTCTTTTGGTGATGGAGAGGGGGGAGGGGTGCAAAAGCATTAAATCCGAACACGTTGAAAAGTCGATTTTCGACCAAAATTTCAGTTTTTTAATGTTTGATGTTTTCGATAGTTCATTCATTTACCTTTCTAAAACATATTTACTTTTGTAGGTACGTTAATTAGAAGATGAGATATTAATTGTTTTATAACAAACCGAAAACCGGAAGTGGGCGTTTAAATTAACCGAAAGTTGTCATTTAATGGGACAGAAACCTGTCAAAAATTCTTTTAAACTGCATTTTTTTAAGTTAATATGATGTCAGTATATTTTTAGGAAATGTTTTTAAAGTTTAGATACTTAATTTGAGCGCGTGGAAAAACTAAAATTTGATTTTTCTCAAAATTAGATTTTATGCATATTTTTCAAACTTCAAACATGATAACTCAAGATATTATCATTCGATTGTTCTGAAAGTTTGTGAACACTTTCTTCAAATGTTTCTCTAGTGAATGTACTAGAATAATGTGTATTGTAGCAATATTTTTTTAATTATGGTCTTTTATTTGAAAAATGACATAGAAAATTTGCTGAAAATCTTATAGTGATTGTTCGATTAGCTCTAAAATTTTTATTTATCCAAAGAATGTTAAGATTCTAGTACAAGCACTAGTCCATAGTATGTAGTTTATTTTAGTGTTTGTTTTATTTGAATTATTACAAAAGTTTGACCTGTAACATGTTTGAAGTTTTTGGGAATTTCCTCTAAAAAGCAGCAGAAATTGAAGATTTTTGCAAATTTGTAATAATTTATACTCAAAAATCATACTCTAATATTAATCTTTATTAAATTCGAATCTAAAAAACATATTTTGGTGTTATTTCACAATTTAAAAAAAAAGTGCTCCGAACGTGTTCGTATACCTTAATAAACTGTAGATCACTATGTTATGTGAATGAAATACAATTTTTTATACAAATAATTGATTTAGTTGTAAAAAAATATTATGGCAATCATGATTTAATTTGAAAAGCAATAGTTATTTTAACATGTAAATAAAGACACTGAAATTGCATTTATGTTATTTCTACAGCAATATAGGTATTTTCTAAATAAATTAATTGCTAGAATTTAGATATATTTATTTCGGTAATCTCTAAAATTTAAAAAAAATAATGAATTGCCATAAAATACTACTTTAATGAAAAAATCACTAAAGTTACATCTATCATTTCTTTATATTTTCTTTCTCTTTCTCTTACAGAAGAGAAATAAAAGAGAAAATAATGTAAATTTATTGATATAAGAAATGAAACTCCTTGTAAGAAAACACCTTTTTATGTAGTTATTTTAGAATTCAAATTAAAAGAAAAAAAATTAAGGTAGGCAAACAGAGAATAAAATATTGTTAATATTATATACTTTTATATTATTTATGTATATAAACCTTTTATATTTTATAAACTATAAAAGGTAATTTTCTGTGGAAAATAGATGGCTTTTTATTTGTAAACCTCGTTGTATTTCTGTTCTAGCAAAGTCAGTCTTTATAGTATAGATATTATATCACGCAAAAGAATAAACTATTTTTAGTTTAGATACAAAGGTATCGGCAATAATGATTTATTATTATTTATTATTACTGAACTGTTAAATTTTCGTGTTGCCTAATTGACGGATTTGTGGAAATGGACATAAAAGAAATTTTGTGTATTAAAACTATTAGTCTAAAAATTTAATTTCGATCGAAGAAACTTTATTTATAATGTCAATTATTACTGTTATCAAAAAAAAAAAAAAAAAAAAAAACTCGCACCTTGATTTAAAATTTTCATTTCAAGAATTATGGCAAATTCGGAGGGGGAAAAAACATGCAGAAACACAATGTAAATCAATGAATTTCAGAAATTTTTCATAATTTTAAGTTTTCTAGATCAACTTATTTTAAAAACATAGCATTGAAGGGTTTAGAATTATTGTCGTCCATCTGATGTGAAACACAAACTAAAGGTTTTTATTTTCCGATAAAACATGATTCCCTATTTAATACATTTCCTAAGCACTTCATTAACTTTTCATAACGAATTTTAACTATAAAAGCATCTCTAAAATGTAACAGTTAAATGCGCGAAGATTTCGTGCTTGATAAAATTTCTACCAGGTGAGATGTCTCATTTTTTCTTATCTTAATTAAGACCAACACAAGTCAAAACTACAAATTGAAACAATGGCAAGAAATACTTCAGCTCTAAATAGAGTGCATCATTAAACGACCAAGTTCTCCTGAACCATTACTAACTACTTTCAAAACACAGGCCACCTGCCGAGAAAATGAATTGTAAATAAATTTAAAAATTCGTGAACAATTGCAAATTGATGGCTATGAATATTAACAATTGGAACAGAAAAACGAAGTTATTGTATTTGCTTTAGAAAGATAAGTCATAGCTGAATTCTTTATTGGCATATGGAACTGTCACGAACACTTGTTTGACTGATTGATTTAAACGAAAACTCTCTATGCTAATGTCACTGGTTTATTAATTATATGCATTTGATATGACAGTTCATGATTTATCGCTTATTTGCTTTGGTTTGATTGTTCCATGAACTGTTTTATTCCTTAAAATGATGTCGCCGAATTCGCTGGAGGCAGAAGAAAAATGTAAATTAATAAGGCGATCTCGCATTCATGTCTCCTATTTCTTTCTTTTAGCTTTTCTCTTTCAAAATTTTACTAAACATCTAGTGTATACATTAGATTTTATTATAAAATCGTAAAAGCATGTAGCAGCTTTTTTAAAATCAATATAAACGACCTTTTATTTCAAATAACACACTTCAGACATCCCACTTGAATTTGTCATTTTGCAATTAACGAGATTCTAGTTATTGAGTGAGATTATATTTCCTGATGATTAAAACTCCCTTATAATTTTTAACAAAGTTTTTAAATTTTACTGACGGTTTCTATCAAGCATAGTGCACAAACATTTTAAACTTTTGTCTCGGAAGAAAAAACTTGTGGCAAGAATATTTGATAGAGCGCGGAAAATGTTAAAGGAGCAAATTTTCTGATTAAACAACTCTAGTATTACTATTTTCATCATAACAAAGAATTATTCCACTTCACAAATATTTTAAACTCAATAATTCACAAAGATCCTTTTCAAAAGGGGGTAAAAAAGTGCCTTCTATCTTTAATAGAGAATGCAAATAGTATGTGGCGTCAGTTTTTATTTTGAAATCAAAATGGATAAATAAATAAAATACCTTTCTAATATTTTGATTTATTTCATAGCTAATCGCTTCATTTTTTCATCCAAGAAAAAAAATTGATATAAAAAAAAATCCCTTGCTGATAGTCTGACTTGCTTCATAGCTTGTAGCTTGATCTTTTTGTATGTATCGCTACTTATGTTCGAATATTTGCGTTTAAATTTATATTTGGCATGTCGTATTCTCTAACCACGTGTAAGCAAAATATACCTGCCATATTACCTGATTATTCAAATTTTTTTATATAAAATTAAAGTTTGTGATAGACTGAATGAAACCACACATGGAAATAAAAAAAATACCACAGAATACGTAACGTAATGGTGCCATTTTTCATTTAATATCACAATAATCATGTCTCTATCTTCTTGGATTTCCTTCTCTGTCAAAAGAAATAATTCGGTCCAGATCATGGATAACGTTTGAATTTGCACCATAGGTAGAATTTCTATGTGTACACTAAACTTCATCAAAGAGCATTATTAAGCTCACGTTTCTAATATCTTGTTTCTTTGCAGACACCCTGTGGCCCAGCCAAGGTGACGGCATGGCACCCCGGGGAAACGGGGCGGCCTCAGGCTTGTTCGGGCCCTACCGAGTGCCTGACGTGCCCTTGCAACATTACGGTGCATCTACCACTACCTACACGCCCAACCATACCTCGGCGATGAACTATTACAACACTGGCCGTTACTCGGCCAGCCCCAACTGTCCGCCCATACAGCCTTCCCCGATGGGATATCCAGGTGAGCAATTGTTTACTTTCATTGGTTCATTTAAATCAGAATCTTATCTAAACTTACCAGATTTCCTGAACTTCAATAGAGGAGGTTCTTAATATTAGAAGAGGAGGTAGAGATTCATGCCGAGCAAAGTATTAAACATCCTGGACTAACTCGGGTTTTTAGACACCTTGCCTTTTCAAATAACTACAAAATGATATATAACTTATTACCTATATGATATATGTAACTTATTAACAATGTCATGCAACTAAATTTAATATTTAAAGGAATTATGATACTGAACTGCCGTTATTCACTAAAATGGGATAATTTGAAGGAGCCTGACATTTAATAAAAGGGGTCATAGTTCATTATCTAGGAATGTTTCGGATTAGCAATCGCGAATAAATAGAGAAACAAGTAAAAAAAGGGACAGATTTTTGTTTTATTTTAAAGAATGGATAGCTTTTTAAAATCGCAAAAAATCTAAGTTTCGCAATATTCAATACCTAAAGTTTGTTTTCAGGTAGATCTCTTGTTTTTTGTATTCTTTTTTGGGTGTATATTCTTTAAAATCAAGTATGTTAAGCACTTATGGGTACTTTTATTAATTATCATCTCATTATTAGTAATAATATTTATACAGTACCGTAGCTGCAACTTTAGCGGCCAGGGCGAACTTGCAATTTGCCGTCCTTCCTTAATAAGTTAATGAGAGTAGATAAATTTCAAAATAAAAATAATATATTCTAGAGAAAGAAAAAAAACTTTTTTATTAGTAATGTAATTCGTCGTTTGACACCCTCGATATTCACAGACAGGTTGCGAAATCGTACGTCCACCACGACGCTTTCTTTCACATAGCAGCAATTTATTGACAAAAGATCAAAAACACGGATTAATTACTTTATTTTTTTTGTGTGTGTTTACACATTGATCGAGTTAGAGCCTCTGCAGTAATAATAGTTTATAAAACTGTTTTCTTGCATATCTGATTTTGTCGCCCCATTCGAAGTGTCGCGCAGGGTGGACCACCTTCTTTACCCCTTTAACTACGCCGCTGTATTTATGGTGTGTGTTATACAGCAGTCATGCATCCCTATTTCTCACAATTGAACGAGATTGCATTGAATTTCGGAGGTTTTTTCCAAAGACACGGTCGAATCAGTGCGTTAAATAATGTTTACGTTACTTTTCATAAACATACGAGTAGCAAAAATTAGTGGCACGCCCAATCCCTATATTTTGAAGGTAAGGTATAGGATCGGTCAAGTAACAAGTTTATATTCTGATGACAATTGCCTTTTTGGTTCAAATTTCTGCTTTTGTTTGTCTATCCTCATCCTTAAAGTTTCTCTAGACTATATTAAGTGAAATGACTTTTCGAAGCTGGAAATTTGAGGGTTAACTGTAATGTGTAACATTTTCTGAAAACATTTCTAGTGCTTAATTCGATTGCGATTATAGGCATTTAATATTATAATTATTATAACTATTCAATAAATCCACAATTAAGAATGAGTTTAAATATCGAAAGCAATAATTCTAATCACAGTTTAGGTTTGAAAGAAAATTCTGCATAAGAGTACTAAATCTAAATCCGTGAAAACGTAATGTTCTGTATACAGTATTATTTATCATACAAAATGAGCTTGTTTGTTCATTTTAAATATTGCAATTTGAATTATTAATGAAGCAATTGTACAAATTTTTATCATTCCATTCAATCCAAAAAATTTATGATTCAATGGAATATTTTGTTGTAGCATTTTAAGAAATGTGCATCTTCTTAACTTACTGTAGTAATTGATAATTACCTTTTAACACATTGTGTGCGGGATACGAATTAGATGCAAGCTCATATAAAAAGACAAACCGTAACTATGCTTACTCTAGACAATGTTTAGATCATAAAATAAGTGGTCGTATTCTGCAAACATCTATTAACATGTCCAACTTATCTAAACTAGTAAGTAAGCCAAATTCTTGAATTAAAATTTTGATTTTGGGTAATTCGAGAAGAACGTATTTTTACGTTTCCCGCTTCCAAAGTGTTAATTTCACGCCATTTCTGCTGAATAATAATTTTTAAGAGTTTAATTGTACTCTTTTTAATTTTATCGTATCTATTCATTAATCATGGGGGGGGGATATAGATTGCGCAAATTTTTGTTTTACGATTCAAAGCTGTTATAAATGTTCCGATGCAATTAGAAACATCCTTTATTAGGCAAGAACAAGAATGATAAAAATGCAGTTGAAATCAAAACATGTGTTTTTCTGCGAAAAAGATAAAATCTTTAAATGCATTAAAGAATTTTTTCTTGGAATAACGACCTTCATTTTCTTTCTCATCTGGTTCAGCTCCTAATCATCCGGGCTAATAATCGAAGTGCGAAAAAACAAATAAACAAATGAAATATGACGAAGCGATAATGCAGCCCGCCGTTAAACCAACAACATAACAACGAGTCAAAGAAAAAATAGCAAACAAAAGATAAAAAGAAAATCAAGAGCTCGAAGAAGAAATCAAAACAAAAACAATGTTCATGGCTATATTTATTTTATTAATTTTTTGCCATCTTTTTTCTGCTGCAAACTTGATGCAACTTCCTTAATTGATCCGTTTCACTTTTGTTATTGGCAATTTTTGCCGCCTTGGGCAATCTGCTTAGCGACTTCTTCGTAAAAGGGTTAACACAAAAAGCTCGAGGGGGAAGGGGGGAGAATAGAGGTGTTCGAAATCGGGGGGCATCCACTCATAATGAGCGCCACCTCTTAGAATCGAATGTTATGCATGGACGGACGGACACATTTCTAAAAGAAGTAAATAAACTTTTATAAGTCACGTGACTCTTTTGCTCCGCTCGTTCTCTTAACGTAATGAATTGAAGTCCACGCTGTTTATTCCTGTTTGGAGTTGCTGATCTTTTTTTCGTACTCTGTTCGCTTTCACCTTTCGTTTGCCTTTTAATTGTCGAGTTCCGAGAAGCGGTGAGTTGTTCGTCCGCTGTTCTGACGAAAGAGTGCCATGTGAATATTCTCTTCACGAAGTTCACAAGGTGTAACTTCATTTGGAAGGTTGTCGAAAATTGCTTTTATCGAGAAACCTTGCATAAATAGCGCTCTGAATTGAGCTGAAAAGGAAGTGAGGCTGTGCTTCGGAATATGTAATTCACGTAATTGCCGTGAATATTAAAGACAAATGCAACGGAAGTCAACAGGCTGTCGCTTCTAAGAAATGCATTTTTTATATTTTTGATGCAAAACTGAAAAACATTTTTTTATCTCGATTTTCCAAGAGTTGAAAGAGACACGCTTCTAAAATTATATCCTACGTTTTGCAAGATTTATCATTGTTATTATTATGAAGAGACTAGAATCTTCGAAATATTCCATCTTACTTTCTTTGAATTACGTTCATACAGTTAACACCTTTTCTTCACGTTAAACAGGTCTTAAAACAGTTACCTCATAAGAAAAAAATTCCACAGAGTTTAAACACTTTTTGAAAAGTTAGAAAATAAATTACGAAAGCAAGCAATAACTTTTAAGCTTTTCATAATTTGTTGAAGTTAACGGATTTAAAAATTTCTTTTCTTCAAATGCGTATGCCAGTTTCTGAGGAATATTTCATGTCTGATATTCAAACCTTCGCTTATACTGATTCTTTTGTAGAAAAAAAGCAAAATAATTTGTTTAAATGAATATTACATTTGAATTCATTTTTAAATTTAAAGCGATGAAGCTTCACATTTTAAATTTAAAAATACATATTGCAGCCATATTTATTAGGACTCAATTACAAAAAAGTATTTATATATATTAATTAATATACCATAGCAGTTATTAACGTGTCATTATGCGTTAAGATATTGCCAAAAAAGTATGCGAAAATTCATATTGTTAAAGAAATAATCAAAAAGTTGATTATTTAAGTTTTCAGTTATATATAAAAGATAATCTAATTTTTTTATTCCTGTTTATTGAATTCAAAAAGGAATTTTAATCAATTCTAAAATTAACAATTTTATAAGTAGTATTCATATTTCATTACTATTCAATATTCATGACTTTACAGCTTCTAATCCTAAACTTTCTCTCCTGTTCAGTGAATGAAACTTAAGTACATTAGTCTTATTCAAAGATGGGGTTAAATTATTGTGATAATGCAGTGCTAATATAAATAAGAGAAGTAGACCTTCTAAGTTCCTAACTTCTTAAATAAAATGTGAGGAAAGGTAGTATATCAATACATTTTTTCTTCTATGGGTTGCTTCATTAAAAGTTTAAATTTTTTACGACAATTTATAGCTCCAGTATAATTTTTTTCAGCTGTGCGCCATTCAAATAATTCTACACTTTTTATTTAAATATAATGAAAATAGCTGCTATGAATTTTAAAAAAGCAGTTTTAAAGCTGTGTGGTACATGTGGACAAATTCATGCAGAAATGCATAAAAAATTATAAGTTAACCCAAAATTTACATTTGAGACATGGATAGAAAGGTGGGAATTCAACTCTAAATCTACAATGTTTTAGAACAAACTGAATTCTACTTTGGATTCTAGCTTGAAACCAATTTCATTCCTTGCTTCAACTCGGTAATAGACCTGTCGCGTATTTTTCTGTTTCAGCTGTAGACAATGGGGTAGTCAATCAGTACCAGAGAGAATAGAGTTGGCATACAGCTGATAGTGATACTGAGGCTTCTTTAATTGCGTGAGCAGCAAAGTAATCTATCAATGCAACTAGGAACAGAAAATTATGCAATAAACAGCAGCATCTTGACACCGATGGTGAGAGGATGTGATAGCTGAACAATAGCTGTCAGAACGATAGTGAATGATTTCTAATTTGTCAAACGCCGCATCTTTTGAAAACCAGGCTCATTTAAATGCTTTTGGCAGCACGGTTTCACAGAATGTTTCCGACTTATTTACATACTGTGACTAGGTTGTGACAGTTAAAATTGTTCTGATAACGCTCTGAAATAGGGAGTGATGTTGGGGGGATGGGGGGACAATATGTTTTGCATGAGAAAATTCGCCACAGTGGCTCATAATCTGTGAATTGCTTTGTTAGTTAAAATAAATGAGCAATAAATTGTATGATATACTGTTTCGGAAAAAGTTTGTAAGGATATTATAATGTTCTTAAGTTTGTACACATATTTTCTATTGTTGTCAAGAAGGCGCTTTAATAATGTTGTTCACAGAGCCCCTTACCCTCTATCATATGCATTTTACTGAAAATAGAAATTCACATTTAAGCAGGATATGTCGGATTATTTTTTTAAGCTAATTTTAATTTCAAGATCCTTGTTTTATATAAATGAATTTTCGAAACTTTCTTAAATTAAAAGAATTTACATTTTAACTCTAAGATTCCTAGATACTTTATTTAAGTGGCCTAATAAAAAATATTTGAGAAAAATACAGCAGATGTTTTTATGCTGCAAAGATGATATTGATTATGAACATAAACTTGTTTAAAGACCTTGTTAAATCTTCCAAATTATTTTCTTTCAGCATACTGACAAATATGATCTCTTATTTTCTTATCCAAAAATTGTTTCTCTAAATAATTTTTTTGCCGCAATCGCCTATTGTTTACCTGTTTTTCATTCTGGCTATCAATCGCTCTATCCAAAGATGGCCGCCACCGAAACGATCGAACGCGAGACGTCCGCGCGTTATCGTCTGCAAAAGTCATCATTCTCCTCAGCTAGCGCGCCATCTGCCGGATGTTCGACCGAACCCCGACACTCATTAAAGAATTAAGAAAAGAAATCAATCACCGCGAATTTTCGATGGGATGGGCTAACAATTTAATTCTATTAGATTGTTACTCGGGTGACCGCAAGCTTAGGAAGGGAGAAGCCGATAACAGAGAGCTTTAATAGAGACCATTTATTGAATTGATTTTAGAGGCTTTAATACCGTTGCGGTCCGTAGCCCATTGCACGCGTGATCCGAATTTATAAAATCTTTTTTCCGATCTCTGTGTGTGTCCAGTTGAAAGATGGGCCCGCTCGACTGTAGTCGTGTAGCCAGAGGAAGAAACCACTTTTGGGCCAATTACTACATGCATGGCAAGTGGGCACCTAGAAGCAGTTGCCTTTCACTAAGCGGTTTAAGGAAGGAAGAGTAGCATGCGCTAATTCACAAAATACTTTAAATAAGATTTAAATTACTGTAACATAATTAAAGAAATCACAAATGTGAAACTGAAAATGAGAAACAGATATGATAAATGAAATTTAAGGACAGCTCAGAAGAAAAAAATTGATGTGAGAGGCGGACCGAGGCAATTTTACCAACCGGGCAAGGGAACAATATGGCGCTCCCCTCCCAAACAAAATATTTTTTTAAAAAAAATTCTGCAATATCTGTGTTCTAAATCTCAAACTTTTAGTTTTCGAAATATGCATGTTTTACCTGAAAATATAATATGGTGAGAATTTTTAAATTTCTGATTTCTGAATTTAATTTTAAAATATATGACTTTATTTTAAGTCTTATAAATTCTTTTCCAAAATGAGCTTTTCTTGCCTTTTTATCTGTAAAATATTTCCTTATCTTCTCAGTTTGTGTTCTGCAAATCCGTCCATGGTGGATCGCAGATACATTTTAATAAGTTTCCGTTTTAAAAAAAAAACTTCTGTCGCCAATAACAATAGTTACTGAGTCAGAAAACTCCTCGGTGCCATTGACCTTATTATTTAGGATAAAAGGAGGAGGTAATAATACGAAAGGTAAACTATTTGCCATTTTCCGCCCGGAACTGTTATGTCTATTAAACCATTTTTTTTTTTTTTTTTTTTTTTTTTCATACTCACGGTTGGGCGCCATCCCGGTGTTTGGTGCTACGGGCCTCGGGCCGCCTCTGACGACTTGCTTAGTACCTGTAAAATGGTTTTCGAATCGAGCTTTAAATTAAGAAAGAATCTAGTGAAATGGAGCATATTTCTGGTCATTATTTTAAATTTTCATACCTTAACACATTTTTCGAATATTTCATCGAAGTCAACTTGTACTTCTGAAAAACCACGCTACAATGCCCCAAAATGAGTTTGAATTTCTAATCCTTGAGATTTTTAGCATCTAAAACCTGTTTTCAAGATATTTGTTACTTAATTACTTCTCTTATATTTAAAATGGGAAATTCCCCAAAGTAACACAAATGTGTAAAAAAACTACTTTACTTAAAGCAAGAAACCGATAAAAACTTAAAATTTTAAAAGCATAGTTTATTATTCTCTCCTATATGTTTTGAGGGGCTGCGGTGATCTAATGACAGAGATTAGACTTCGGAATTGGAGGGTTGCAGGTTCAAGAGTTGATTCCACCGAATATTCGCCGTGTACGCGACTGTGGTGCGCTTTAAATTTACCGGGATCAAGCGCTGTTCCCCGCTGATGTGAGGGGAAATTTGGAGAAGCGGGTGTCTGCTCAAGTGTCATTCTCGCTATCTGATCACTGTTCAAAATTATGAGTTCCGTCTTAAAATAGCCCTAGTGCAGCTTTAAAACAGGCGTTAATAGTAACTTCAGAAAAAAGGGAGAGTTTCTGAAACTGAGTGTAAGTAACATTTAAAATACAATTCAACTAAAGTTTTCCAGATGAATCAGTGTAATATAACAATCCCCCTTTATTATTACTCCTGTTTCATTTCACATGTTAGAAAAATACAGCACAGCAACTAAAGGTTAAATGTGGCAACATTAGACTTTCAGACGCAAATAAAGTAACACTAGAAACTACACAGATGACAATTTTTACTCCCTTGGAAGATGGGAAAATGTCGTACTAAGCTATAATGCAAGCGACAGTATAGAAATGACTCGTTAATTTTTCATACCAAAAATACTAACCGAGATTTTTGACAACCAAGCGATGCTATTCCTAGACCCAAGCAACTTTTGATACAACTTTGCAGTATGTGTAAACGTCGGCGTGCCCCTGCAAAGAAAACGCAATCGTCTAATTCACGCAAAAATGAAATTAACTCTGCTCCATTCGATGTAAATGAGTAAAGAGTTTACAAGCAACCATCATGGGGCCCGGTCAAGCCTGACCATCGGAAACACAGAAACCATTTTCTGGAGTCCATTGTGTGCGGAACGTTTTCTTTCATTGCCATGGTCATTCGGAGTTGTTAGCACGATGTGATGACTGTCATTAAAAGGCGTCCGTTTTGTGGCAGGACTGTCCCGTTGTCATCTTGTGTATGTGCACGGAGATGCGACTTGCAAACACCACAATGTCACCGCAATGAGCTGAAGTGGCATATGTCACTAAACGGGTATATGCACAAGAAACTGCTCTTGTATGAAAAGAAGTTTGAATAAGAAAAAAAATGGAATGGGCGCTTAAGTTTTTGCTGTTGGTAATGTTTTTATGCAGAATGTAACAATACAATAAAAAGAAAATCTTTTATTACGTGGAATAATAGTAGATAATATTGAGAGTGTGCTTTACAAGATCAATGCAGCTGAACTCATGGACTAAAAACTATCAAATTTGGGACTTTCTTCCAATATGGTCTTTATAAAGTACTGTCTAGTTCAAGAAAAACGTGATGTTTCCTTTCATTTAATTTTAAATTGCATTTTAGACGGTATGTAAGACGCAGATTATAACTATATTTCATAATTTCCATCTAAGTTCTGAACGCAAACATCTATTAACAAGTTTATAAAAAAATTGCTGCCAAACCCCAATTAGTTGTTCTGAGACATTCTATCGAACATTTTTGGATTTAATATGTTTTATTTGGAAAAAAATATGATGAAAGCATAATATACATATATGTACCATTTTACATATGTATACAGTTTTTTGATATGGAACTCTAATGAAATATGATTTCATGTTAGGTTTTCTTTTCAGTAAACTGATATTAAAAATATACGGATGAATTTTTTAGCAATATGTAGCATTGAACCAGCTCTGATTCAATAAGTGACCAAGAAAAAGCTTTACGGTTCAAATTCATCAAGATATGGCATCCGAGTATGAATTTTAATTGATGTGTATTACTTTTCTTCTGTTGGATACCAAATAAAGTTAGAGTAAATAAATCGAATCTAGCAAAACTCTTTGCTCATATAAGTGGAGTAGATCATTCGGTTGTTAAATACTTTGAAACTGGTGACGAATTATTTGGATTGCGATTGATATACAAGTTGTATTTAAGATTTAAAAATTTAAAATCTTATAACATGCTCCATTTTCATACTGATTGGCCATACTGCCGAACATCATTACCCTTTAAAAACTGTTTTATAAATCGTTGGCAATAACAATATTTATAAACTTGGTGAATATCTAATAAATTTTGCTTCTTTCAAATTTAACAAATTGTAATTTTTTAATAGTAGGAAGTTAGAACTTGGCTCATTTTTTTAAATATTTTTGTAAGGATGAACCAAATTTCTTTGTGATATATTTTGAAATGATGAATGCTACCTAAATTTTTGTGAACATTAAATAGAGAAATATTGCCTTATTATCTTGAAGAATGCGGATCATTCAGAATTATGAAATTTTATTAAACATAAGGGTACCGAAAAGCAATCGGAATTTCTGAATTATAGAATTATCCAATACAATAACCGTTAAAAAATCTGGAAATGGTTTCAAAACTGTATTAGTATAATAGATTCTCAGTGCATCATTACTGAAATTATTTCAGGTGAAATAGATTTGTCTTTTAAAGTCATCTAATATTTTCCCCCCTGAGAGTATAACTTTTTACATTATTTAACTTAATGTTAACATTTTCATGTCATTCCATCTATAAAATGCTGTAATTGGATATAAACTGTAACAATTTAAATTCTTCCGTATCATTCTTAAGTTGAAATACCACAAACGCATGTCAAATCGATTTGCCAAAACTCCGCCTGTTACAAATACTACTTCTTGAGGATTCAAACCTCGTACCTCCATTTTTCACAGGGTCACTTGATTACTGCTTTTTGCTTTACTTTTTAAAGGCATGTAGATTCATACAGGAATATGAATAAGACATTAGTACGCTTCAGTGATTCGTAATACATCTTTTCAGTGATGACAAATGATTTTTGGGACCTAACTGGATACTTTGTTCTTCAACAAGCATAAGAACTTAAATGTCGCTCGTTATAAATGAGAAATGAACAATCCGCTCGCGTCCAGCATCTTCAAGATTGCTACTTTTTCCACACTTTAACTATTAAATGCGCCCCATTGTTTGCGAATCATTACCAGCCAAGATGAGAACTCTTTTTACGAAGGAAAGAGTAGGCCGAAGTAAAAAAATGTTGCAACTGAAAACTTTTTAAAACTCTGGCAACCCACAATCGGATTAAATGTCATTTCATATTTATATCTTAGTTGATTCTGCAGTGTATTCGATTTCCACTCGGCTTAAGTTATAAAAAGTTCTTTTTTTTTTTCGTACTTTTCCAGACCCTTTTTTTTTGTTTTACTTTTATTTGACTGAAAAATAATTGTTTCAGTAGTAATCTTATCCATAGAATTTTTTAAATATTCTAGATTCATCCTTAAACTTATTATAAAAGGAAATTCAGTAAAAGTTGAAAAAGTTTACTGGATTTCATTTCATTCTATTCTATTTGTGTGTGTGTTTGCATCAGGATATCAAAAGACTAGAATTTCTTGTATAGTAAGCATTGTACTTTGAAAACATTCATGGAAAAAGATATGAAGAAAATTAGAATTAAGTGTTATAAGAATCATTATAAACATCATTTATAAAGACTTTTTAATAATAAGGTTAAAGAAAATTATATGTATTTTTGCTATCATTAATAATGTCTAGGAGTAATTACTTGCGCTGTTCGTCTGCTCACAAATTCATGCTATTGAAACCCTTGCGCTTATCAGCGTGATAAAATCCATCTTGAGAAACTATGGTCATGTCAAAGCAATTTAAAAATTTCTCTTTACTTCCGTAAACAATTTACTGCAGTAAAGGATTCATTATTCAAAAGCTCATTTTAAAATTAAGATCCCAGGACTATCCAAATATCTATTATCTCCCAACGACTAAAAAAAAATTGAAACTAATTGTTTCTAAGAATGAATCTAAATTGTTGGCTGCTTTTACAGATGATATTTATATATTTCAATTGAATTAACATTTATAATTCTTGTTTACGATCTTAAGAATGCATAAATGTGTAATCGTTACCCACGTGATGAAAAACATGCATAATCATTATTCCTACTAAAATAAAATTTAAGAAATAAAAACTTAGTTAAAGCTTTATTTTTTAATGTAAGTTTGCTAAGCTATCGTATTGATTTTCCTTTGAAAGAAGTCTTTTAACAGGGATGGTTGTTTTCGGATTCATTTAAAATAGCTTTGAAGTGTATTTGGACCCATTAAAATGTTTTCATACAGCTTTAAAACCCATAAAACATTGCATTCATATTTAAAACTAGACAAAGATGCTGGTTAAAGTTAACATCTCACTAAAAGTATTTAGAAACATTCATAAAATACTAATTTGGTATTAATAATTTAGTCCGCTTTTAATATTTCTTTAGCTATAGTAATTAAGTTCGAAACTTTCAATACAGTTGAATAAAATTATAAAAAGTTGAAAAAGATTACGCAGTATGTTATTCTTTTTCTTGCATTTCAACTATTTGAAATAAAAACTTTTTAATTTTCCCTTTTATGCTAAAATACTTCACTTCCAATGAAACCCTCTCTCCACAGTAATAATTTCATCTTAATGTATCCAATAAAACAATGAATTTTTACCTTTCTATCCATACATTTTGCAAAAGATCATCGAAATAAAAACCATCACTTTAGAATTCGCGATTTCTTTAAAAATAAAACTTTCAAGAACCAATAAGAAGAAAAAAGTAAAGCCCACACTGACTAATTTATCAATGTTCACATCTTTGGTAATAAGACAAATAGATTGAATAAATTATTTTATAAATATTTTTCATTAATTTGAATAATCATTTTAACTTACAAAACTATCATGTGTTAGTTTCCAATCTGAAATAATTTCTCTTGCACAAAATGAATTCCCTTTCGTAGAGAAATTCCACGATACTTTTGAATACCCTAATTTCTCCCAACAACCAAATGCCTTTTTTCTGGATGCCCGACTCGGCATCGTTGACATATCTCACTTTCGCAGTCATCCGTCGCCAAAGGATGTGTCCACATAAATCAGTGATGTGTGCTTTCATCCCTTTGCGTTTATTTGCAGCAAGCTCTTAACTATCATTTGCATTAAATGATATACAAGACGTTGTTCTTTTCCCGACTGTGCGTGTTCTTCCCATGTTCCCTGCCCATCACGCAGGGAGGTTCACAAACTCAGCCTGCTTGTTCGGAGGCCAGGAAAGGAGCAGGTTCACAATACTCCTTTCCGTCCACTCTTATTTAGCCTTTGTTTCCACTTCAGAACACACTTTACCTCGTCTGACAAAAACTTGTCGCAGAAGAAATTGACTTGCTGTGAAGTCTTTTCAGTTTGGTGGTAGTAATTACCGACATGTCGCAGATAATTTTACTGTAAATTTAGGACATAGATTTATGAGTGGTCAGTGGAATGTCCAAAGCTTTTAAAAACGCGTACATTTTTGATGCGTAAATTTATCATTTGGAACTGCTGCAATAATTGTTAATGATAAAACATTATTTGATTCCTTTGTTTTTCTTCTCATAGCTTTAGAAGATTACTTTCACTAAAATTCACTGTACATTTAGCAGTTTATGAACTTTTTTCCTCATTATTTTGTGCATTTAAGTAAATGCATTTTATAACCAAAATTCTAAAAACTTGATTATTTTTGTATCGGAAGGCTTTGAGGTTTCTAAAAGTTGAATTTGGATTTATTAACCCTTTGAGGACGACTGTCACACGGGCGTGCCAGCTACTTGGTAACGTTGAGCGAGAGACCATCCAGAAATGAAATCAAAATATTAATTAAAAATTAGTTTTTAAGAACCTTTTTAAATAAACTTTTTTTTTTCGACGATTCCATGTCGACTTGAAAAAAAGTTAAAATTTTAAGATAAATTAGCTTTATCGTTGAAAAGTTTTTAACTTGAAGCGTATCCACAATACGTATTTACCTATTTCTACCATTGAAAAATTGTCACTTGACAGCAGTTGAAGTTTATTGTTATCTTTTTCAAATAACGATTGTGTTGAAATCATCTACGAAATATATCAATTTTAATAACTTCCTGTGACATTAAATTAGCATTAGAGATATCTCCCATAACGATACTGAACTGGTTATGAAATAGGTTGCCAACTTTTAATTTGGAAGGATTTGTGTTTGACATTTTCTTAAATTCAGCGCCAGTAATGATTGTTTTACTCGGAGGGCATGAACTCAGGGTCATCTATCTCATATATATTGCAGTTTCTTATCGTTGAACCTGACAAAAAGGAGGATTTAAGCCTGGATAAAAAATTTACTGAAAGGTAAATCATTATTCTGTACGGGAAGGTTTTATTCACATGAAATATCTCTCTCGATCACCAATCATTCATTATTTCATTCATTTCTTTCACACAATATTATCAATATTAAATAATTAAGAAAAAAAACCATATTTACCTTATTTTAGATGTTGGCGGCATTCCGCTTTTCTTTAATTGAGTTTTGGGTTAATTCACTTTCTGTCGTTTAAGTGTCTATAACATGGGAAAATATTTCCAATAAATAATTTTCTGAACAAAGGTAATTCATTATCAATATGACTCAAATTCATTTATTTGCGTCTTTTTTCTGTGTGCTTTTTTCGTTTGTTTTTTCATTTTATGATAAATGTACAGTTTTTCTAACTTGCCTTAATCTTCACTACTAACCAAATTATCACCCAAGATTTGATTAAATGTCGCTTGAATTTTCAAAGTTGCCTTCATTTCTGAAATTGTTTCACTGTCAAAAAATTTTTCGTAACAACTTATTTCTCCACGCATACTAGGTGACAATCCTGAACATTTACTCAAAGGGAGCAATTTCAATGGTGCGCTTCAAGAGCCAAATTTATGGCGCACTTCGCCAACGAATCCTGGTCTCGGTCCGGAAGGTAAGTTATGGACAGAAGCTTAAAAAAACATCACTATGTTGTATGGTTGAGTTCTTTCATTCCCCCCTCCCTTTTTCTTTCTTTTTATCCTTCTCCACAGACATCATACATGAAACGGTAATAATGAAAGAAGTGAAATAGATCACTAGACTCAGTTTTCAAGACGATTTATATTTGATACTTTTATTCAAAGTCCCCTCATGTAGCTCAGAATTTTGTGTTTTCTAGTCAAGAAGAACTGAAATAAGGATACAGGGCCATTTATTTGAACAGAATTTTGCTTTCAGCAACAAAAATCAATATGCTGTGCAATAAGGTTAGGTATTGAAAACGGAAGTTCTCAGTTTCATGGAGCTTTTGCTGTAGTCTTAAGACTAGAGGAAATATGGAGTACTCACTGACTGGCGATGGCTCGTAGCTTTCTACCGATTGTCGACTTGCATTATCTTTGACTGTCGCTTTCTATTTAGATTACATTTCTCTTGTACTTAATAATTTTTAAAAATATTTTGTGACATCCTTCAGTGAGAAAATACAATACACTGAACAAATATTTCCCCCTTATTGTGGGATCGTCCACACACATGCATGAAAGATTCTGTGTTTCTTTATAATGATTATTAAAATGCATTCCTTTCAACAACGTTCAGGTAAAAGAAGAAAATTCGAAAGAAATCGAATACCTTGCCTAAAATCTTAATCAAAGTTATTTGCATGTTTTTAATTGATCATTCTTTCTTCTACTAAAATAATTTAAGAAAATATGAATTGCATAGAAATATTTTAAATTTGATATCCCTTCTTATTTGCAAAGACACAACTTCTTTCTTAATAAACTTTCACTTATGTGCCACGCTTTGTTTCACAATAGTGCTCCTCTCTGTAGGTATGAAATGGTTTGCTTGTACATACTTTTACCATAAGTAGCCGAAGAGTCGGTTCTTTTGAAATATAATTTTGAGTAATTTTATTTTGTACAGTTTAAAATTAAAATATTCTGTCAAATAAAAGAATAAACCTTTTTTAAATACATTCAAGGATTTTTTTTATCGATATTTTGTTTTCAGGTTGCATAAAGTTTTTATCGTGGAAATTTTATTCTTTTTCTGTTTTTAAAAGGCATTACCCTGAAAGGTAAAAAGCATTTTAAAGAAATCTCAGCATCAATGCACAGGATAGCAATAATTTACTATCCCACATAAATTATTTCCATGAAACATTAATTCTATATGGTCTTTAAAAAAATGCTAACAGAATCAAAGAATTAGAAAAACGGATATTAAATCGCATTCTTGAAGTCTAATGAACGGAATAAATTTAGAAAATAGAATTTAACAAAATAACCAATTATTATGCGATTTTCAAATACCATTGACGCAGACTTCTGTAAACAAAGAGTCTTGTAAGTCTTTTTTCTTTATGTTTGATCGTCTTGCATTCCGATTGTTTCTTTGAAATAACAAAGATATTTTTTTATTTAAAAATTTAAAATCGCCAACTTGTAAGCCAGAAACTATTTTCCACTTTTCTTCAATTGAAACTACCTCTTAAAGATAGCTTTAAAATCATTTGTTGTTGATTTTGCAAGGAGCATATAAAATTGCAGAGTTGTTTCTGCCTCGGAACTTGAGTCGTATCGCTATAACAAAAAAAAAAATATATCGCATTAAATTACAGTTAAAAGAATTTGTTCCTCAAAAATTACCTTAAACTATATTCTAAATTGTATATACCCATTAAAATTAAAGTGTTTTGGTGCAAATACGGAGGTTAAAAATAAATCTTATGAGCTGTCAGATAAATTTGAACAGGCGATCAATTAGTTTTTCCCCTTACACATTATTCGGTATTTTGTATCAAGTTTATTCGAGTGAAATTTTCAACTTCCCGGCTATTAAGAGAGGCGGATGCCAGGAGATCATATCTGGAAATCGCGAGGAAATGAGTGAGGAAAGCAAGAAACGCTCAATTCTGGAAGAACATAAAAGGTTGAAAATCACTCAAGAATAACGAACCAAAAATACGCGCTGTAAAAGCATCGAAGCTGAGAATTCTTTTAACATGACGGAATCGCAAAAACTCGATCATGAAAGATAATCATTTGAATGTAAGTAAACAATAGTCGTTAAAAAATGAGTGAAAAACTAGAGATGAACATTATATAGATTTCTCCTTTCTTAATTGGCCTAGTTATTTAAAATAATGCAAAGATGTAGCAATCAAAATGCATTTTTTAAACGAATTGTTCATGCATCATTTTTGGTGTGTTTTATTGTTTTACTTTAATATTTTTTTTAATCATGGTAGCATTTGAACATATTTATTGCAGTGAAACGTATCCCAAAATTTTGCTGTGTAAATTCTTGAAACTTTTAATTGCAGTATTTTGCAAGTTTCCACAAGTTAGGAATGCTTGTAAATACGCCTACGTCTGTGAAGAATACCTCTTTTCAATGGTTTAATCATCAGAGAATCATAATAACCATATTTATATATAAAAAATGGCGTTAAGAAAATAAAAAAAACCGCGAATTAAGCAAGAATGATTGGCTTAAAAATGGTTAGAAAGAATAACTTATTTGAAATAATTTCGTATTGAGTTTTTTTCTCGCTTTTTAACCGGTGGACAGGTTAAATAAACCGTAAGTATTCATAAAAGTATGAGGTAGATAGTATTTTATGTTTTTTTTAGAAGTGTTTAGTTTTTCAGATGTGAATGATCCTAAGTCTGGTTGATATAAAATATACATTCTTGATTTCTGTGCACGTATTTGAATTTATACAACATAGGATAAAATGATTTTGTATATTCGTATATCAATTTAATTATCTTTATGACGAAATTTACCCTTTCTCGCCTGATGATTTACCTTAAATCAAGTAATGACGGTCTCCCATCGAGTTCGAATAAGATATATTTAATTTAACTTTCAAGTCTTGCGTATCAAACTGGACTTTGCAAAGCTTCTCTCGCGGTCGGATTGGCAATAGAGACGATCCCTAAACGGGCTGTAACCTCAAACTGCCGGAATGTGAAAGATTCGGCAGGAAATATCACATCCATGGTTCGCCTTGGCACGCGCAGGGCGTGCGCGTGGTCGGTGTACCGCGACAGCCGCACATAGCACAAATAGACCCACTCGCAGCAAATGGAGCGAAGGGTGCGCCTGAGGCACCAAAAGCACTCGGGATGCTTCGGGAAGGGGGAAGGGCGTTAGAAAAAGAAGTCCACCCTTTTTGTATTCATTGTACTCTCGCATTTAAGGGGATTAGAGGAATGTTTCGATTTGTAGCAATTGCTCTTAAGCTCCGCTTTGGGGTTGTGCGGTTAAGACAACGAAAGGTTAAGCTGCGCGAATTTGCATACATTTTAGTTCGATTCGTCAAAGTGATAAGTTCGATGGAAAATGGTGGCCTTCATCTTGCGATTGACAGATCGGTGGATAATGTGTTTTTCTAACTACCTTGTTTATTAAATTTCACGTTTTCTGAAAGAAACGACATACTTGAAATGTAGGCTAAAAGCGTTCCTAAATTGAACTTCTCTTATGGAAAATTCTTTCTTGGTTTAACTTAATTGTATCCATATGTTCATATCTAAATTTTGCGAGGATGTCTGTTTTTATATAAATGTTTATTTATAATTATTTGTTGGCAATAAATACAGAGTAACCCTAAAGTTGTCGCATAACATGAAAAACTAGGACATTCTTTCGAATTTCATAAAATATATTTGTAAAAAACCTTTTACGTAGAATTTTGTAAACTTATATAAGGAAC
>BGPR01005523.1:64815-87496 GCA_013235015.1 Araneus ventricosus | reverse complement strand
TTTGCGTTCACCATTTAGCTACAGAGAGGCCGTTTTCAAAGCATTCAGCTGAAATATTTTTGCCGTTCAAAGGGTTAATACTTTCAGCTTATCCAAAATTCCATGATTTAAAAAACTGAAAGTTGGTTGATATAACAATTAATATTATCAATGTAGGATATTACCAACAAAGAATAATTTAATCACTGCGTAAATTAGATTGTGAGAGCTAGATTAATGATTTTTTGCGATAGATGGAGCTAAGAGTTCTGCTCATGACACGTCACGAGCAGCGGCCTCTTTTTTCCCCACAAAACCAGCGAACACACTGAGAGAGAGAGAGGCAGCGCACCTCAAGTAGCAGACAAGCTCGTAACTCTCTCGTTACCCTCTCTCTCGTCATGTAACCTAAATCAGTTTCCCCGGCGCATTAAGTCGCCCGATCATCACGTCGTAGTAACTATGTGCCATTTAACTTTCCCATATGGCTCTGATCTCTAATGCAGAATTATTTTAATCCATTAACGTCATCTCAGTTTTAATCTAGCTTGTGAATAACCATGACTTCATGTAAATTAGTAAATTTTATGTTTCTTTGTACATATCTTTCCCGAATTCTCCCTATAGTATTTAAATAAATGTTTTGTATTTAATTGAAGTCCCTCGTTCATTTTATGTAATATTTTGTTTTTAAATGTAATGTAATAAAACCATTAAATCTCCTAGACTTAAATCCAATCTACTTACACCTTAAAGGTAACTTTCCGTGGGAATTCTGTTTAATTGAACGGAATCCCATCAATATGATGGGCGAACTCAGCCGATCACCAAGCGTAATCTTAACCATTTAAATAATTCATTAATATCAATATGTAAACAAAAATGTCGAGACAATGTTTTGCATATCAGGAACAGTAATAATTACATCATATAAATAATCAAACACAATACGAACAATGGAAACAAAAATATTACAAAAGATAAGATTTCTATTCTTTTTTAATAATAAACAGGGTCTCTATCACATGATTCCAAGATGATTCAAGATACACAGTCTGTATTCACTCCTGATCTAGAGGTAAAAGGTTTAGGCAAAACGAAAACTTTTCTGATAAAGGGAAAAAAAATAATCAATTTAAATCAGTGTGAAAAAAACATGATATCGTTTTTTATTAAAACTTTTTCTTTCTTGCACATTCGTCATAGTAGATAGTCATAACTCATTGCTTAAATAGAAACTAAGAAAAAATTTTTTTTCAAATAATAAGAATTTCTTTAAGATTCAAAATTTAATAAATACTCAGATAATTTCAGAAAGAAAAGCGACCTCATATATACACACGCAAAAGACACAATTTTTTATGAGGCCATAAAAGATTACAGAAAAAACGAACAAATACATATAACGTTATTTTAAGCGATCATATCACCTTTTTCCGCATAAAAGAATATGATTCTTTTAATATCTTGAATTTTGCCAGGTATTAAACAATACCTGAATATCATCACAAAGAAGATTTTCAAAAATAAATTGCCTCCTTTTAGTGGACAGAATAGGTTAGGAATAATAAAATGATATAAAGACTTATAGAAGCAGGAAATTATTTTAGGAAAATTTGAAACTATGATAGACTGTGTGTGTAGGTTGATTTAGCCTTTTCTTGTAGGTAATATTTGCATGTTTAGGTTTTCATTTGTGGTTTCCTGTATATATATATATGTAATAATCTCTTAATTTTACTTTAAATTTAATATTATATAATTTTAAAATCTTAGATACAATATTAATGTATTCAAAATTGCTTTTCTTAAACTCAATTCGTTTTATTTCCGCTGAGGTATATTAAATCTCTCGTTTTTGGCATATTTATTACTAAAGATATATTAAATCTCTCGTTTAGGCATATTTATTACTAAAGAATATTTTAATCGCTTTCACGTGCCCACAGAAAATCATGACTGCGTCTCCTTGGCGCTAGACTTTCCCTGAAAACGCTTACGTAATTTATTAAAATACCAATATTCCCTTCACTCTTGATCACGTGTTATATTTTATTTCCTTATCTGACAGAATCGGGGATTTTCTGTACACTTTTCTAAAAAAACTTCAACTAAGATGTTGGTATGTCCGCCATCTCCAAAAATATTTTTATAATAAAGCAAATTCGTTAATAACTCGGCCTGTTTTATGACTGCAACAACGAAAACATTTCATATATATAAATTTAAGCATTTTCTCTTTATTTTCCTTATGGTTGTATTTTAATTTGTTATTTGGTAATTAATCAAGATTTCAGTTTAGGAAAGTTTAAATGCGTATAATGAATTTGAAATTGTGTTGGTTATCTTAGCATTTTTTCCTATGAAGCAGTGTACTTGTGAAGAAGAAATGTTGTACTCGAATTTGCTGGCGTTTATCGAACTGTCCAGTGGCTCGATATTTGTATGTCCGTAAGGACAGGCGAAATACTAGTTATTATAAACTAATGAAATTTATCATAGAATATATCAGGAAATTTATCAGGGAATTATAATATTAAATTATCTTTCATATAAGATTGATAGCATTGATTGATTGATAGCATTTCTACTCAAGAAAAGTTTGAGTAGAGAAAGTTGATAGCGGTACAAAATGTAATGTGGACAAAAATGAATATATGCAGCATCTTCAAGTTAGCGGAGAATCAGGTGCAGTGCCAAGAGAAAGCTTGGGTGAAAGGCAACCCCATCTTCTTGCTAACTGATATCACTACATTCACATAAGAAGTTATTTACTTTTTGATTTCTTTCCCACTTCAGAGGCACCTCAAAGATGGGGATGAGAACCTGTCGTATAAGTAAGCAAAGCCTCGCTCCTGGTGGTCCTTAGGTTAGTCACAAAAGATAAAAAAATAATTTAGTGATAATTACTTGGAAACAATTTTATTTTTCAATCTCCACCAATGTTGATGCACTTATCCCATCGTTTTATCAGCGTCCCAATTCCAGCTGCATAAAATTCTTTGGTAATCTCATCCACAGTAGGACTTCTGCTAAACGTCGTCATTATTTGCAAAGTGTTTGCCTCAAGATGTTGCTTTTGAGTTAAAATAGATGAAAATCGCTTGGGGCTAAGTCTGGTTGGTCATGCTACAGCATCCACCGTACAGCCCAGACTTAGCCCCAAGCGATTTTCATCTGACGATGAGATGATGAGACGTTCAACACGAAGTCCTACTGTGATGAGACAGCAAATCTCAAGAATTTTACGCGAGCTGGAATTAGGGCACTGATGGAAACGAGGAAGCATCAACATTGAGAGATTGAGTTGAAAAAAATAAAGTTGTATAATAATTATCGTAAAATTAATTTTTTTTTCTATGTATCTTTAATGTGACTTATTAATGAACGTACTGAAGTGAAGGTGGGTGGTGTGCTCTGCCCATCTCATGATTCGTCGTACCCTCCTGTAAAGCGGAGATTTTCTTTCTTTCTATGTCTTTAGAGCTCATGAGATATAGGGAACTTATATAGAATATTCCATTCAATACTAATTGTAGTCATTCAGAAAGATATAGGCATTGCAAGATGCTGAATTCTTTTATTCAGCATAGAGAAACAAAATGATGAAGGTTTTTTCCTTCTCTTAGAGTGTACGCAAATTCCTCGTGCAGTGCTCGATATCGTATGAATACAATGTATTAACTAGAAAATTTTATATGCAAGAATCTATATATCTCTGTTCTAAAGATATGAAAGAAAAATACATTTTCACATACATGCGCAGTAAAAATTATTTACTACAAATGTTATATTTCGCTAATATTGAAATGTTTTATTATCATATTTTAATACAATGTCTTCTTACATATGTCAAACCGTAAGTTTCTGCATCAATTTTGTGATCAAACTATTATAACAAAAAAAACATGCTGTGGAAAATTTATGGATTTTTTAAGAAAACCTTTATATCTTCCTCACATTTTGTGCTTTATGCTTAAGAAAATGCGTCATAATGTAATCAAATACTAACCATTCGATAAAAGTTACATCTCTGTTACCGCTTTCTGTGAAACAAGATGGGGTCAAACTCTCATTTTCGCCTTCTCCCTTTCTGGTATGCCCTAATTCGCTCTCGTGACTCAATCTTCACTGTAAAATGAATTACGACGATAGTATGTCCAACGATTCTCCGCAACTGATTAGCGAACCATAGTATTCATATAAATCAAATTCTACCCATCTTAATAATTGTGTTTAACTTTTTGGAAGTGAGTGTAAGAAATATAACTTGCATGAAATTCCGTTTGTATAAACGATAAGTGCAGGAATGTTTAGTTGCAGAAGAATTTGCTTGTTTCTCAGTTTTGACGGATCAAGTAATGAAAGGCACCAGCAAATAATTAGCCTTACTTTCTACTATGTTTTTCGACAAATCTTCAACAGTGCGGGCACATTAGACAGCAATACGTAACTGAGAAGAACGACTTTCTGCGACGGAGCCGGTTTTAGAATAGTCATCAGAGAGCGACTTTCTACGTTCCAGCCGGTTGAAGGGTTAATTGCTACAAAAGACCAAGAAACTAAAAAAGAAATTAAAATAAGAACCAGTACAAAGGAAATGTATTAGTATTTGAACTAAAATTTGAAGCATAAACGGAGAGAAAATGTACCGAGTGTTTTGCATGTAATTAAGTTAATTATTTCGACCTTTACATTCACCAGTTAAAAAAGTGCTACACGGAATGATTATCTAGAAATGTGATATTAAATGAAGAATATTTTTATTTTGGTTATGCTTAGTTCTACTATCTACTACATTAATAATACATTTGATGCATAATTCTAAATTACAATAATCACACAGTATATTTCTTATTATAAATTACTTATTCAAGCTAATTATAAATACTTAAATGAATGACATTCTCTGGAAACGATTATCTTGCAGTAAGTGCAAAGATGGTTTTAAGATCTTAGCTAAAAAGTAAGTCTATCAAAATTAACGGAAAAATAAATTATGACTAATTTTCATTCAATGCAAAAGAAGGAAATTAAAAAGAACTTTCATCCTTTAATTGCGAAAGTAACTACTGTTCAGCAACGGATTCCGAGACTAGCACTTTTGGAGGATTTTACATCGGAAAGGGGCGTCAGGCAAAGAGTTCTTTGTTAGATCACGCTCAGTAAAATGTAAACATCACCCTCCCATTCCTCACTTTCCCCCTATTGTGATGAAAATAACTCCGCCCAGCGCATGCGTAAAAGCCCGGAGGGTTTCCGAATCTGTTGCTAAGCAACACAAGCGGGTGTAAAATGCGCCAAGCGGGCGCCAACATACAATATGGCGAGTATTATGTGTGATAGTATGAGTAAGAAAACCAAATATGGATTTTGAACAGGATTTTTTTAACCGATTGAAACCAAAATTTGATACTGATCTACAATTAGGATTAGATGATCATATACCAAATTTTATTTATCTAAGTCATTAAGTCATAACATTTTGGAGTTACTATATTGATAAAAATAACTCCGCCCGGCGCATGCGCAAAAGCGCGGAGGGTTTCCGAATCCGTTGCTATACAATAACAATAATAATAAACATTGGGCCAAAAAAATTGGCGAAGCAATGAAAATTAAATGCATTCTATTATGAGAAAAGTATAAGAAGTGAAGAATAATATACTACAAATTAAATTTAAGAATTAATTTTTAAAAATTTAAATTACAAAAAAAGTATCCTAGTAATAAAATTGGTTTCATTAAAAGAGTAATCTAATTTTAAGTGAGTTTTCGAAATCTGAGGATAAATTTCTATCCCTTTTTTTAACAGAGGAAAAATATGCGATTGAAGTTTTCATAAAGCTATAAAATCTCGGTTTGAGTTTCATTAAATCTATCGAAACTATTGCTGAAAATCCTATCAGAAATATTATTAAAAATTTGTTAAAATTATTTAAAGAATTTCTTTGCAACTAAATTGGTGGTATTGGGAAGACAATTTTTTAATTTTAAAAGGATGTGAAAATCATTGTTGCGCAATTTTATTTTCCGAAATTATTGTGGGAATACGCCAAAATTTTCCTTAATTTTAATTATTTAATTTTCTAATGTAAAATGTTTTTCAAAAAATCGCTCCTAGATTAATATTTCCTCTATCCGAAGTTAGTTTATGCCAAATTTAGTAGCTCTGGGTCTATAGGTCTGCTCATATAAAAAGTACTAGAGTCCTCAAAAAATTCGACCTCGAGATGTCGATGAATAACCTCGTTATGGATCTCGACGAATCTGAAAAATTCACATTTGGAATTATGTCCCTTTGTGAACAAAATAACATGAAAAAAAACCCAGCGAAATAAAAGCGGCATCATTAAATTAATAATTTTTTATATTTTAAAATTTATTTTCATTGAGAATCAATTTCCGAAATTATCTCCAGGAAACATATAAATTACTAAAATAAATAAATTAAAAAAAGCATAGCGACAAATCTTCAGTTGATAAAGTCATTTTGAATATTTTTATGATCTCCTAACTAGAATATTTGGCTACATTCTCAATTCAAACTTATTGTAGGAAGTGACTTTTATTTCATTTGATAGGTTTTGGGTTACATTTAAGATTACGGAACATGAATTTTTTTCAAGCGTTTACTCGCTAATTGTAGCGATCCAGAAAATTTCTCTCATAGAGATGATGGGCGTTTGGCGAGGATTTTAACGGTTGGCAATCGTTTCGCGAGCTTGACTACAAGACTGTATCGTTATTTGAAATCTTAAAAATGTTTTGTGTAGTTAAAATAAAAAGATTAACTAATAAACTGAAAAAAAACACATAAAATAAAGTCAAAACAACAGTATACACCTAAGTTACGAAGAGAATCCGACAGATGGACTTTCTCAAGGTTCATCAAGCTTTGTATAGTGAAATATTTTCTCGTACCAGGTACAAATTGATACTTTTATAATGTGATAATGGGTATTTGCTTTTTTGCTTTGCTTTCTAGTTACATGATTTTAGTTTTATTATAATTTCGAAGATATTATAATTCGAAATTCTTTTCTTTTGAACATTTTGATTAAGAAAAATGAAAAGAAACTTTCACTCTTCACAAAATTTATTATTTGGCAAATTCTGATAGTCAGCTATTTTTAAATGATAGTTTGGTTAGGCATATAAAGTAGGTACTGACGTCGAATTTGAATTTATCGCACGATAACTCTCTAAATTTGTCAATAGATTTAACATTTAAGGCCTGAAGGTTGGTGAAAGTTTCGCGAACTTGGCGACTGGACCGTACCGTGTGTTTAAGTCTAAACGATATTTTTTAACATTTTTCCTGTTACTGTTTCTGGAAATTTAGCTCCTTTTCTGGTTATTTCGTTTATTTTTTCAAAGCGTAATTTTATTCTTCTATCTAGTATATATGTCACCGTTAAAGTGCATATTTCAGTTATTCTATAGAGTAACTAGTTATTCTATAGAGTAACTAGTTATTCTATAGAATAACTGATCAAGTCAGTTAAAGTGTAAAATCAATTATCTATTTCATACTTTACCTAATTATTCTATGAAATAACTAGGTATTCTATGGAATAACTAATGACAGGCCGTTAAAGTGTAAAATAAACATTCTGTCATTAAAACAAGTCCGCTTTTTTATAAATTACACGCTGATTGCATATCAGCCATAACCGGTGCAAAATTAAAACCACTATAATAATGTCACAAAACTGTAATGTCGCTTTCTTGCCATATTATTCTTATAGTTGGAAAGAGAGATTTACAGGAATACGTATTGGAAGGAAGTCAATGAAAGTCGACCTTGGCGACCGTTTAGGCAACTTGGCGACAAATTTGGCGACTTTGGCGACAAAATGAAAGTTACAGAATATACAGGAATTGTCTCGGTATCTCTATTAAGAACGAAGTTATGGACAAATTCCACTATAAACGCAGATTCCTTATATTCATTGAGCTAGCGAAGCTACTAGGTTCCGGCTCCCGCTGCTAGCGAAGCCGTAGGATGTTTTTAAAGTTAAAAATATTTGCCCGGTGCCCACTTTAGATGCCGCAGGCATCGCAAACTCAGTTTTCCCTGCTTCATGTGAGTATTTAAAAAAAGCAGGTTACTTATATTCAGTGAGCTAGCGAAGCTACTAGGTTCCGGCTCTCATTGCTACCGAAGTCGTAGGATGTTTTTTAAAAATAAAAAAATTTGCCCTGTGCCCAATTTGGATGCCGCAGGCACCGCGAGCACAATTTTTCCTACTTCATGTGAGTATTTAAAAAAACGCAGATTCTTTACATTCAATGAGCTAGCGAAGCTACTAGGTTCCGGTTCCCGCTGCTAGCGAAGCCGTAGGATATGTTTTAAATTTTAAAAAAAATTGCCCTGTCCCATTGTAGATGCCGCAGGCATCGCGAGCACAATTTTTCTTGCTTCATTTGAGTGATTAAAAAACACAGATTCTTCATATTCAATGATATGATATAGCCAAGCTACTATGTTCCGACTCCTTCTACTAGCGACGCCGTCGGATGTTTCTTAAAAATAAAAAAAATTTAAAAATTCCGGTGCCCACTTCAGATGCTGAAAATACAAATAACCAATTTGACTAACAAACAGGCTGCATCATGTCGGCTATTTTACTCTTTAATTATGTGGGGACCGTTATTCTATAGAATAACTAGTTAAAGCGTAAAATAAAGTTTTAGTTCACACTTTAACTGACTTGATCAGTTATTTTACAGAATAACGGATTTCATACTTTAACGGTTACATATATAATGATGTAGATATTTTGCAACTTTTCTCAGCTGCTTTTTTTTTCAATTTGGTTATGCTCAGACTTTCAGCTCAAAATACTTAATATCAACATGATTTACTTCGAAATCAAGCATAGAAAGTAATTATTCCTCTTCGCATAAGTTTCAGTTTCCATGAAAATCGTATTTTTCAGTCTTACCGAACAAGAAAGGTGAAATTTTAAATAATTATGCATTCGTGTTAATACTGTGACGAAATTCGTTGGGTGTGGTGTGTGTACGGTGAAAAGAGTCCAGCAAGGTAACGGAGAAGCGACGCTTTATTCACAAATACTCCGGAAAATACGAAGCGCGGGTAACAGGAAAAACAGCAAATGCACAAATTAGCAACACAAACAGACCGCAATTCATTAACAATAACAGCAATAGCGCTCAGCGTCTCACAGCTGACCAACTCGCAAAGTGAACAAGTCACCAAAGAGATTCTTCGAACTCCGCAGACGTTTAAAGACGATTGTCTCATCTCAGCAACTCCCGGTTTTTATACATTTCCTGACAGTAAGTGACGTCACATAGAATCATCTAGTAAATTCTGTAGGGGAGAGTGGGGCACCTTGAACAGGTTTTAGATATTAATGCATGTGCATTCAAAGCTAATGTAAAATATGAAAAATTTTATGTTCTAAAAAAAACTTTATTATATCAGTAAATGAAAGCCAGAAATACAATTAATTACTGCATCAAGAAAATAGAGAAAACTAACTTTTAAAATATTATATGAAATGGATCAATGTGCCCCTTTGGGTGGGGTAGTTTGAACCTCCAGGAGGGGCAGGTTAAACCCATGTGAAATATCACTACAAACTAACAAAAGTGATAAATGCCTTTCCACTGACCACTTAGGATTGACATTGAACACTTTCACTGGACACTTAGGAGCACATATACTGACAATTACAATGATTAATGTCAACACTGAAATGCAAAATCGATCGAACCCTCTTAGTGGAAGCAGTTGTCGTTGGTTTCCGAATGCGCATCACAATGTTATTTCTGCTTATGTAACTTTTATCTTCTACGTCTGGTTTAAAAGGTTTTCCAGTCAGTTTATATTGTCTGTAAAAATCAACTTCATATATATCAACTTCGTCATCTTCTCTTGTTAGATTAATTATTTTTCCAACATAATAATGGGTTTTCTGTTTAGAATCCAAAGTTTATTTATTCTTGAATAATTAATATAAAAGTCCCTTGTATCAATAAAAGCAAAGTTAATGACGAAAAAATAGTTTATTATTTTTTTATTCTAATTGAAACACTAGCCTACTCTTACACATTTAATAATGAAAAAATAATAACATTTTTAAACTTTGTGTAAACATCATATCTATTTGAGCATTTTTTTTTTATTTTTGGTTTGTTATTTAAATTAAAAATTTAAATTTATCTAAATTAAACTGACTTAAAATTTAATATTTTTATATTTAAATTCATTATTAATGTTTTTATTTGATATTTAAATCAAATAGGCTATATATATGTCTGTCTTGAAATGTAAAATTCATAAATCAAATAAATAAATAAATATTATTTTATTCCATACATTAAACAAAACATAACTTTACTAATCGGGCAGGTTGAACATAGGTTCTAACTGCCCCGTTTTTCGTGGTTGAATGTGCCCCATTCGCCGCCATTTTAAAATATTTACTTTCACACAGTTATGGTGCAATACTTACATTTAAAACTATGATACAAATCATCATCTGGGACATTACAATCTGTTCAGTAAAAGAAACTAATTAAAAGCACATTCATCAAAGTGAAAATAAACTGTTATTTTACCTGTAAAATTTTACTCTCATATGCGGGTTTTAAACACAACCTTCTACAATGGTAGCAAGCAAAGGAAATAAACAATGCTTTGCATGAATCATCTATTTAGTTCTAGTTGATAGTACTGTGGTAATATCTAGTGTGAGAAAATAAAAATAAAAGAATAAATGCCGATGGTTCAAGGTGCCCCACTCTCCCCTATATATCTGTCCATAATAGAGATATCGAGAAAATTCCAGTATTTTTGAGGTCCTTTATTTCGTCGCCAAGGTCGGGGGTCGTTGACCTCCATTCCCCGATAGGTAATAAGAACCTCTGTAAATGTCTCTTTCCAACCATAAGACTAACATTGTGGGAAAGCGACATTACATGTTGGAATCAATACTTTAACAGCCAGGAAAATCAATATTCCTGGAGAACAAGCTGGTCGCTAAAGATGGTTTGTTAAGAATGTGTATGGGAAATTATACTCCAGTGTGACTTTTTCCACAGAAAATGGAAATGGAGATTCACAAACACTTATCAAAACTCTGTTTGATTTGGTAATTATGATACGAATGGCTTAATGAGTATACAGGTGGTCGTAAATTATTGGACCAATTTCAAAAATTGATTAAAAAAACTAATAATGTTACAACTAAGCGGGTTTTTTTATGAGAGCGTATTAAAAATTTTTTTTTCAGACAGATAACGCGCCGTTACGGTGGTCGTAAATTATTGGACACCTCCTATTTTTGACAGCCGTTATCTGCGAAACTATTAAAGCTGGAAGAAAAATAAAAGCATTTATTTGTAGGGAATTTTACGATCTTTCATTTTTTAAATCAATTGTAATATATTCAAGAAAACTAAGAAAAAACACCCCAGAAAACGTGCATCGGCTTTTGTTGATCGGTAGCCATTGCATATGGAAATCTCTTGCTGTAGCAAATTTAGAACGCCGTAATGGTACGCCACCTATCTGAAAACTTTTTTTATTTGCTCACTCACTTAAAAAAAACGCAGTTGTAACATTATTAGTTTTTTTATTAATTTTTGAAATGGGTTCAATAATTTATGACCAATCTGTAATTTATTTTAATGGTGAACTTAGCTGCGTTATTATTATTTTTTTTTGAGGGGGGAGGGAGAACAGTGGTAAGAGATTTTACGAAGGTTACTTAATTTTATTTTATTACTCTTATTAAAATGAAAGCTTTTTTCCTTTATTGCCAAACTTTTTCTTCATATTACTATTTTAATCTTTATGCTATTTCATTGGTATTTAACTTCGTATCGCGTATAAAAAAATTTAAGTTATTCAAGAGTTGCAGTTTTTTTCCTATGTAAATTTTAACTCTATTTTTTTTATCTTTTAGGATTATACGTTCAGATTTTAATAAATATTTAGTTTAAAGTGGTTTACCGGTCTGTATTTATTTTATTCTTAAATAATTTGAAAAATATTACTTTGCCTTTTTTTGTTAAGAAAAAGAAAATACGAAAATTTCCATGTAAAATTTCAACGATAAAATAGGAAAGTATTTTTACTATTTTTTTATTCTATATTTTTTTTATTCTATATTCTATTTTTTAAATTCTATATATTGAATTTCTCCCAACATTGCAAAGTGATGTAATGATACAATTTGTGTCTGTTGCATTTTAACCGATTTTATACTTATTCGAAATAATTTAATGATTAATTAATGAAATGATTTGCTCATTACATTTTTACTTGAAATAGAAAAGTTTTTAACAAAGAAATTTTAATTAACCGAGTGCAGATTTTAATTTATTAAATTTAATTGACAATTTAAGTTAATTTAATTTTTATTACCTTTCTCATATTCCTTATACTCACTTACATAGATATACATTGCTGTGGATGAAAAAGAATATTCTGTAGTGTAAGTGTAAGGTCAATTTATTTCTTTCATTATGAAAAGTTACGAAAGTTTGTACTTTTTAACCCTCTGAGCGCCCAATTATTTTGATCTTTTAGCTTTCAGGTTAGAAAACTTAGCTTTTAAAGTGAATGACAAGATCGTTTTGGTATTTAATTATATGTCTGATATCTTAAAAATACTTTATCCATGGTTTTTTTAAAGAAAATATAAGTATAAAAACGAGCTATCTGCTTTTAACTGAACATGAGAAACGGCCGCTCGGAGGGTTAAAAAAATTTGTGAGGCAATTTTCTGTTCTTAAAATAATTTATATCCTACATCTTCCTTTTGTTTCTACTTTTACCCTCTTCTAGCAGCAAAGATGACTTTTTTTTTCTTTTCAAGGACAATGCCATCCATCTGATAAAATTCGTCATTCAAAAATATTTTGAAACTCTTCTTTGTGAAGCAAAATTAAATTCTCAAAATACATTAAATGCAACTTCTGTTGTACAAAATTGCCTGCATCATTACCAACCTTCCTGAAATCGTTTTAGTGCTTAAGATGCGTTTTCTCCGTAAACCATCTGTGTACAAAGTAAGTGATGGCAAATTTTCTTTATGTGCCCAAACACGAACGACACAATTTTCAAGAGTTTCTCTTTTTACAGCTAACAATAAATAAATTTCCACGTACAAGAGAAGAAAAATTCCTTTCGGTACGAACCGACACCGGTCTGAATGAGATCAAAGGGGGAAGTGAGGGGAGGGGTTGATGCCAGCGCCATCTAGGCAGTAGACGCAACAGGTAGGTATGTGGAAAGATAGAAGTGACACACCAAAACAAGATTTGCATGCTCTCAGTCGGGCTGTTCGCTTAACATATGCGCTTGAGGTGAATGCATTCAAATCTATCTATACGGTGATTTAAAACTCGTTTCTTTCGGAAGCATGGGTAAGAAACCTGGAAATAGCCGAGGGGACGAGGTAAGATCTTTTTTATGCATCTCTAGGGTTCATTTCAGTTATCTGGTCAGAATGCTTTTGCTAAAGCATCTTTTTCTTTCAGTGTTGACATACGGCGATAAGTGCCCTGCTTCGTTTAAGCCCTTGACACCCAAATGCTCTACAGTATTGTTATGTTAATGATCACTACTGCAGATATTGAATAATATCATAATATAAAAATTTAAGCTGCTGGCTGCTAACTATAACAGATAATAAAAAATACTAATTTGAAACCTGTAACTTTGGTTAACCTGTTAAACCTGTAACTGTAAAAACTCGAAGTTTATTCGATGTAAACTGTAAAGATTCGAAGTATTAGATATCGATTAACCTTAATGTTAGGTTTTTGTTGAACTGCGCCATATTAAATAATTTTCCATTTGAAATTTTGTTACAAAAACATCGAAAGAGCATTAATATGAAACTACCATAAAAGATTTGCCTGTAAGTTTATAAGCATTCTGATCCGTTAAAAAAATATCTAATCATACTATAAAATAAGAAATAGAAAAACTATGATAAAAGATAAAAGAAAAGAAAAACTAATTTGAGATGTGTAACTTGGGTTAACTGTAAAAACTCGAATATCGATTAACCTTTATGTTAGTTTATTCGATGTAAACTGCAAAGATTCGGAGTATTAGATATTGATTAACCTAATGTTAGATTTTTGTTGTACTGCACCATATTACATAATTTTCCATTTGAAATTTTGTCACAAAAATCGAAAGAGCATTAATATGATACTAGAATAAAAGATTTCTCTGTAAGTTTCTAAGCATTCTGCTCCTTTTTTTAAAATTCTAATCATACTATAAAATAAGAGAGAAAAACTATAATAGCAGATAAAAGAAAAACTAATTTGAAATCTGTACTTGTGATTTAGCTGAAGTGTTTCAAATAGTTAAATATTGATTAAATTTAATGATATTTTTTTGAAAAGTATTAAAATAACTTTCCAAAGTAATTTTGAATCAAAAACAATTGAATGAGTTTTAATCCTTAAATGCCCGATTTATTAAAAATTGATTTCGAAATGTTTTTGACTTTCATTTCTTGAATAAAACATAAGAAAAATATTTTTAAAAGTCTTATCTTGTTTTAGGTATGGTTTACGGCTGAAAAACAGTTTATCACCAATGTTCAACACTGGGCCTTAGTTGAGAAAAAAAAATGTCCTTGATAAAATTCTATAATATTAAACACGGATGAATTTTAAGAACTGATAATACGGATAAGGAATTTCCTTTGACAATGTAAAATAAAATATGATATTCTCAATCGTACAAACAAAGCAAAAAAGATACAGCCTCAAGTGAAAAACATCAATTTATTTTTATTTTTCATCGGCACTCAGGCTGTTATCTTTATGTTGTAAATTGATTTAATAACATTTTCAGTATATATCCGATTGGCAACAAGAGTCATTTGAGCTTCAGTCTTCTCAGTCTTGAGCTATTCTCAAGATTTTAGAAAACAAAATTGGGTATGTTGTTTAAAGTCAACACTGGGCATTTGAGGGTTAATATGATTGTGCAATAAAAGAAAATGAATAAAAAAAGTGAAACTGTACTTGTGTGTAAACTAATATTCTCTCTGCTCCGTATAAAGGAAACCGTCTAGTAGTAATATAAAAAATATAAAAAAAAGTCTGAGCCTTTGGTTTAAGTGAAATATATCGAAAGTCTTAGATGTTGATTAATCTTGTTGAATTTTATTTGATTTGAACCATTGTGATATTTTGTAACATAAAACATAAAGAAATCCGCTGCCTAACGTGATAGTACGATTAAAAACAACACAAAAGAAGCAAATTTAAAATCTGGTAAAGTTTACTACTAATTTTGCTTCATTTAAAGAAAACTGTCTTGTAATACAAAAAGTGGCAATAATTTGAAATCTGTATCTATTTCTTTCAGATTCAAGTTAGCTTCTTACCCAGCATTTTTATGATAAATTATAAATGGCAATAATAGAAATCCACTGCCTAACTTGATAGTACGATTAAAAACAACACCAAAATCTAATTTAAAATCCGGTAAAGTGTACAACTAATTTTGCTTCATTTAAAGAAAACTGTCTTGTAATACTAAAAGTGGCATTATAAAAATAATAATTTGAAATCTGTACCTATATGTTTCAGATTCAAAGTAGCTTCTTACCCAGCGTTTTTATGATAAATTATAAATGGCAATAATAGAATTCTTATAATTTTATTATTTTTTTTACTCTCCCACTTTCGATAATTTGGTACAACCACAACAAACAGGATAGCTTCCTTTTGTATTGTTTAAGGCTAGGTTGTTAAAATCCCACATCAGCAAAAATTCTAAGAACATAAATTTTGATAGAATGTGATTGCATGTATGTCTGGAAAGAATGCTTTTGTCGTCCTTCTGGTTTGCATGCGAACAACCTTGGATCGGCGGGAAAATACTTTGCACGGATTACGAAATTTACTTCATAATTCGTTATTGGTGTTTATATGAAAAAAAAGGACTGGAGACTGTGTGTCTTTTTCAAACAGCCGCTGATGTTAAAGGCGCAGGAATACTTTACCTCTTTTCCGATTTTCAAATTATTTTTGTAACTTCTGTTGTTACCCTTTATCTCTAAAATAAGACATTAGTTATGCTTTTGAGATATGTAGTTACCGAGATATAGAGGATCTCCCATACCAAGTTTTGTGGCGTTTTGGCGTGTGAATCAATTTCCTTCCCAATACCAATGGGAGGAACGTGAAAAACGTTCGTAACGAACGTCCTACGTTTAAAAAAATGATTGTTTAGCTGATGACAAGAAATGGTTAATTTCCTTTGTAATTTTATTCAAAATTGTATAGGGAAAGATTTAAAATGAAAATCTTCAGATAATCTATCGAAAGGTTCTTCTTAGAAATAAGAATCTGAAAAAAAAATCAAAATTCCCTTTAATCACCTATGAATAAAAAATATGGGGAGGCTGTCTTTTTCAAATAGCCGTGATGTTAAAGGCGTAGGGCTACTTTACCCGCGTGACTCTTTCGTATCTCGAATTTTCTCGGTTTCTCTTTGTTACTCGCGATTCTCTTTTTTTTGTAACTTCTGTTGTTACCCTTTATCTCGAAAATAGGACATTAGTTATGCTTTTAACATATGTAGTTACCGAGATATAGAGGATCACGTCACCAATTCATGCGTATTTTTGCCCAACTTTTCGACTCAAGAGTCATTGAAATACAATTCCGATTTTCAATTTTTTTTTGTAACTTCTGTTGTTACCCTTTATCTCTAAAATAAGACATTAGTTATGCTTTTAAGATATGTAGTTGCCGAGATATAGAGGATCGCGTCACCAATTCTTGCGTATTTTTGCCCAACTTTTCGACTCAAGAGTCATTGAACTACAATTCCGATTTTCAATTTTTTTTTGTAACTTCTGTTGTTACCCTTTATCTCTAAACTAAGACATTAGTTATGCTTTTAAGATATGTAGTTACCGAGATATAGAGGATCTCCCACACAACGTTTTTGTGGCGTTTTGGCGTGTGAATCAAATTCCTTCCTGAGACCCCAATGGGAGGAACGTTGTCCTACGTTAAAAAAGTTCTCTACTTTTACATTTAACCCACCTCAGCGTATTCAATAGGCTTTTGTTTTGATATTTGTGGTATTTTACCGTCTCGGCAGTATTTGCCATTTAGAAAATTTCGCATTTTTTTACTCTACTTCAAACTTGGAAACAAAATATTTCTGCGGACCACTATCCTGGTTAACAAATTGTCTCGACGCTTTAAATAAATATTTGAATAAATGTAATCAATAAATTTAAAATACTAAACCTAAAAACAATTCAAAAATATTTACCATTTTGTTTCTTCCTGCATATTTTACGGTCGTTTGAGAATTTAATATATACTGAAATAGATTGTAAAAATAGAATATTACCTTTTGAAATACCTGTCTCGCATAATAAAAGAGAAATTATATATTTATAACTAAAAATGGATAATTTGTATCAATTATCTATCAAAAAGGTTAATATCGGTTTTACCAAAAGATTCGTTAAATTTCAGGCGTATAAATTTTGCAGTTCACTTGAAGTCTTTTAATTCTTATATCTTTCTAGAAGAAAAAAAATTATTATTCTCAGAAAACAGACACGGACATAGTTCCAAAAATGTTTTTTTATCAGATTGAAGGATTTCTATAAAAAAATTCATCAAAATATATATTTAGAATGAATATTTTTGATGATTAAAATAATTTCTTCGTGTGCGAGAAAGTACAAAGTTAATTTCTTCTATATTTTCAAGAAAATGAATTCCAGAAACAAACTCCATTCATTACATAGCTATGCTGCAAACTCTCATGTTACTAGCATAACTCACATGTAATAAAGGATAACGACAAGAATTTCCAAGGAACGTTGCTTAATAACTTACCGTTCCATTGATGCCCGTAGTGATTGTGGAAATACTTTTACTGTAACTTCCGTATCAAACAGTTTTTTGTGTAGGATATTGCAAGAGCGGTAAAGCCGCTTGTGATGATCGTTTGCGAAGGAAACTACTCATCTTGAGAAAGAGTTAGAATGACTTAATCCTTCCTTTTTGTTTACTGAAATGTATGCAATCCTTACAGGTAATGAAAACTTATACATTTGGCTTTGTCCATGCTCTTCGAAATAAAAGCTACTATTGTGTCTTTTTATAAACAACACAAGTACAAAGAAAAGACGGAGTGAACCATTGAGGACAGTTAAATAGTCATTAAGACGATGCTGATATGTTTAATTATAAATTACGTATTTGATCAAAATTGAGTTTTAAATAGTGCATTTTAATATTTTATGTGAAAAAAATACCTCTATGTTTAGAACGAAAATCTTTCAATATCTTTCTGTTCGTCGTACAAAAATGTCGCGGTAACTTCAGAAACACACTAGCTGTTATGCCCGCCGTTGCTCGGGATTAAAATACTTTTATGTCTAATATTTTTAATGAAAATACTATTTTTGGATAGAAAATTATAATACATAAAAATTCCTGTAGCGTCTGAAACGTTTTTACTTCAAATTTCGTTCATACATAGTGAAGTATAAGAAGGATTTTGGCGAATGTTTTGGGACAATTAATTAAATAGTTAAATTTTCAATAATAAAAAGCGTTAAAATAAGCCATATCTATAGTTGTTCCTGATATAAATTATGAATCGTCTGATTTTAAACTTTTTGTATTCTTCCAGAATTGTGTATATATGTTCTAGCAACAGCTCTTCATACGCATTCTTGTTTTTAATAATAAAAAAATGCATTGCTACAAATTTTGAATTTTAAACACATTTGAATTTTTTTTTAATTTTTGAAATGAGAGCAACAAACTGAACGAAATGAAATTTGTGTCACAGAAAAGCTATTTTTTAAACTTTAATATAGTATAAAAATAGTTATTGTAACATAACACTTTCGAAATATATCACGGAAAAACGCAAAATCTTGCTTAATTTTTAATTAACTAAAGTTATAATTAACTTTTGGGCCTTTAAAAATTGACAATGATCTTTCACTTGTATAAAATATTTACAGAAATAAAGAAATTAGTTCAAAGTCTCACCGTTGCCTGGCAACGAAGTATCAATGAAAATGCTTTATTTCAAAATCGTTTGCAAGTAATCAATTTCTTTAAAAAAATTTTAAAAGTTATAAAATTTAAAGGAAACATTACATGGAAATAAAATTATCATTGAAAAGGAAAAAATTTTAAAGTTTAAGATGGTATACAGATATTTTTTGTCGGACAATTTGCTCCGAGGTTACGGCGGAAAAACGGATTCGGTTAATTTCTAATTAACTCACTGTTTAATTAACTTTTGGACATTGAAAAGTTCATAAGTGTCTTTCCCTTGTCTTAAATAATAAGTTTGCAAAATTTGGTTGAAAACAGTCCATCGGTTTAGGAGGAGATGTGGAACATAGCCACACACATAGCCACAATGACTTTTAAGTGTAATAAGATTGAGCTGTTGCTGTACTAGACGTCTGTGAACTTTGTCAAAGATATCGTCATGCAAATCTCTGTTGTTGAGTCCTAGATAAACATCATATTAGTCAGAAGGTTGTGACTATCCTTCCTTTGCGGAAGTCTTGCTGCATTCTAGATGAATATCCCATAATTCAGAAGATTATAACTATCCTTCCTTTGTCGAAGTCTTGCTGCATTCTAGATGAATATCCCATAATTCAGAAGATTATAATTATCCTCCCTTTGCCGAAGTTTGCTGCATTCTAGATGAATATCCCATAATTCAGAAGATTATAACTATCCTTCCTTTGCCGATGTTGGCTGTATATGACACTTTGATTAGCTTTCTTAATTATTTCTGTGGTGCCAATGGTCTATTGTGTCATGTATCATTTATTTGAGTCTTCTTCTTTCGTGTAATAAAGAATGAATATGAACGACTAACTTTTGATTTGTTTTTGTCGAAAGAAGTGAATTTTCAACTAAGGTATGTTTTTCGTCTTCCTGTGTGCAGTCATCCCTGTATAGTTGACACTCGGTTTTTTTTGTGGTAAAATCTCGGCTTCGGTTTCAGAAAATAACAAGTTCGAGATCCTTCCACTGATTTTAGTTTAATTTAGTTATACAGTCGGCGCTCCGTAAAAATAGGCGATTTTTAAAGAGATTCCAACTAAATACTCAAATTATTTTTTATCATTGGTATTAAAAATAAAATTTTATTAATTAAAAATATATTTCTAAAACAGATTTTAAAGTAGAAAATAAAGGAAAAAAGGTGTTATATACGAGGCGTGTCCGGAAAGTGAGTACCATTTCGTTCTACCGCCACCGCAGCGCTAGTGTCGCAGTTCCGTGCATGTGCACACGTGTCTCTGGTTCATTGTCTGTCCACTGACGCCATTACAGCAGGATTGTGTTGTGGTAACAGGTGTTAGTGAGCGTTCAAAATGTTTAAGACGATTTCCGATTCCGCCGACTGTGAAGTGCGTTCTGTAATACGGTTTCTGAACGCAAAGAATGTTAAGCCAGCTGAAATTCATCCGCTATTGTTTGGATTCTGTAATGACATGACAAAACCAAGTTTCATCACTGGTTACAATTTTGTTTAGGAATTCATTGCCCTCTTCACTGTATCGGGTAAGAAATGTAAAATCACTGCCATGGCCTTTCGTTTTGTGGACATCCGTAAGCATTTTCGGAACCCAACGGGAACACAATTTGCGATAATTTAAGCGATTTGTGACAATCTCATGCAAAACAGTTTTTCAAATTTGTGGAAACTCATCACAAAGCATTCTTATTGTGAATCGACTGTTTTCACGAATTTTCTCATTCACTTTTGCAACCAAACCATCATTGACAACAGAAGGTCGCCCACTCCGTGCTTCGTCATGAACATTGGTGCGTCCATCATTGAATTGTCGAACCCACTTTCTAACCATTCCATCAGTCATTACATTTTCACTATAAATCTCTACAAGTTGACGATGAATTTCAGCTGGCTTAACACTCTTTGCGTTCAAAAACCGTATTACAGAACGCACTTCACAGTCGGCGGGGTCGGCAATCGTCTTAAATATTTTGAACGCCCACTAACACCTGTAAACGCAACACAATCCTGCTGTAATGGCGTCAGTGGACAGACAATAAACCAGAGACACGTGTGCGCATGCACGGAACTGTGACACTAGCGCTGCGGTGGCGGTAGAACGAAACGGTACTTTCTTTCCGGACACGCCTCGTATTTACATAACATTTATTTTCTGAAGAAAAAATCAGAAATGATTGTTTATCTTTTCTGCATATGTGATTTTTGCAAAACATAATTTTCCATTTCAGTTAAAGATGACAAATAATGCTCTGTATCTTCTTGCCTTTCGAAAAAACATCTTAAAGTCTCAGTAGCACTTGAAACATTTTTTTTATTCTTGGAAGCTTCGGCACTATCTCTTCGTTTTCTTCATCCGATGATGACGCAATTTCTTCCTGTGCACAATAACGATAAATTAGTTCATTTTCGGACAGATTTTCGACACATACTAGGCCATAATCAATTGTAGAATATTCGTCAAAACTCAAGTTTTCATCCAACTTCATTTTCTTAGAAATTTCTCGCAGCATTTCCTCTTCTTCATCGAAATTTTCATCTTCAATTACCTGATCAATTATTTCAGCAGTAGATTCCGTTCCTGGTTGCGCTTTAAAACCAGCATGCCGGAAGCAGTAAAATAACATAGAGTGCATAGGGAAGCACAGTTGGGGATTTTATCACTGGTCGTTATAATGGAATGGTCTTTATAATGTGTGGTCGTTATAACGAGCGTCGACTGTATTAACGTTCCGAAGGGTTAATCCTTCTGCTGAGGATCCTCGATGTTTATGAGTCTGTTGACGTTAAAACTGGTGTGGAGTGGAAATATGTAGACTTGGACCGATTTAACTTTCTTCCTCGTCATCTGACCACGTTTAAAAACGGCAAGGTCCGTCGTCAACCCTTCTTGTGGATTCGAAGTAGGACATTGATACATAATAGCTAAATTTAACCCTCTTTTTTCGCATGAGTTTGTTGGTACCTTGCATCATTTTTATTTGTGTCTTTAGATGCTGTAGTGTGGTGTCTGGTTTTTCCATTGAATTTCAAGAGATTATTTGTGTCATTTATGAGCAAAGTATATGTATAAAAGGACCCCAAATCGCATTCATTTTATTCCATATATTTGTGACTTTCTTATGGCCTTATTACTTTTATATAAATTTCCTATGCTATATTAGAATTAATTTTCGTTGAAACATTCGAATGCCTTTTATTTCGTTCGGTAAAAGAATAAAAATATATGGCTGGAACAATAAAAGTGAAATAATGGGTGGATTTCCCTACAGAAGAAAAATTAAAAATCTAACCATTGTCTTAACTACTCATCTGTAAAGAATGCAGTGAATATTTCCCCAACAAGGAAATAAAGTCCGCACTGCTTATACATAAATTCAGGTATTCGAACAAAAGCGGCGGAATGAAAATGATTGTCAGTTTTATTGTTTTATTACATTTTTCAAATACAAATAAAACATTTTCGTGATGTCAAACACTGACACAGACACACGCAAAAAAAATAAATATTTTTCTTTGTAAAGGAAAAAAAAATCGCTTTACATTTTTTATTGAAAAGCTACGACCTATTTCCCATTTCCTGATTTTAATGAAATTCGCTCTAACTTGTCTGTATGGTTAGATTAGGGA
>BGPR01005523.1:44840-64805 GCA_013235015.1 Araneus ventricosus | reverse complement strand
GAAATTCGCTCTAACTTGTCTGTATGGTTAGATTAGGGATTTTAATGGCGTTTCGTCAATATCTGGTTAATTTTTGTCTATTGTTTTATTATTATTTATTCCATTTTTATTGAATCTATGTTTACCGTTTATTATATGAAGTCAATTCATTCTCATGTGAAATGCTCTTTTATTTTAATTTAAATTAGAATTTAATTCTAGAATTACTTGCGCATCTTGTATTTCTGGTGACTCTAGTCCCACTTGGTCTAGCATGTGTAGTCAAATTCATGAGTCAAGACTCACGATAAAGGTCAAGTGTGGCATCTTTTGTTGATCACAGCACAGCGCTTCGGTGCACCTAAGTATAAGGTGTGCCCATATGAAAAGGAGACTACAGTTATATGTAAAGAAATTTTAATAACAATATTCTAATTACAGTTCATGTGGAACAGTACAACTATAAATAATTGCCATTGACATTGATACACTGACCCCAGCGCGTAGGAAGGGAGTGCATGTCTTCAGTACAGAAACTGCTGGGTCAGGCAAACACCCATTCTCGCCGTCTTCTGATTCTCTGACAGATGTTTGGGCACCCATTCTGCACAAACTTTTGCATACTTCTTTCTTTTTCTGGATTATGTGATTCTAAGTTCCTTTGCTTATCGACAGTCCAGCAGTAATTTCACGTGTGGTGATCCGACGATTCTGTCGTATGAGCTCATCCACAGCCGAAATCGTGGCACTGTTGGTCACAACGTGCGCCTGCCCAGGGCGTGGCAAGTCCTTGATGTTTACGCGTCCCGCCTCATAACGCTGACACCACAGGAATATGGTCACCGTGCGAGACACTGCTCTCCGTACACCTCTTTCATCCTGCGATAAATTTGTGAAGCATGCTCCCCTTCTGCGCGAAGAAATTGGATAACTGCTCTTTGTGCTGATTTGGAGGAATCCATCATGCAACGAACTGCGTAAACAACTCTCCAGAAATGAGGATATTGGTGCGAAGCCGTTAATTACGCAGGTGCAACTGGGAATACCACCACGCCACCTATCGGCTAGCACATTAACTCACTGGGATTTCATACAACGCCGATACAGCTAAGGTCTCCTTTTCATTTGGGAATACGTTAAAGCAACTGAGATAGTTGTTTGACTTAAATCCTATATATGCGGAAGGTTTCTTTTTTACAAGACTTTCAAGAGCACCTAGACCACATCTGTGCTTCGCTTGGAAGAAACGCCGAGCAGCCATCCGTGTACCAGGTTTTGAATAATATTGGTAAAGAGCAGAAAATAGAGTCCATAAACTCCTTCCGATATATGTTCCAGTTATATGTTATGTTCCGATATATGTTGTTTATAAGGCATGGCCACTCCATGCCATGCCTTAACCCACTAGGTCATTGGTGGACTTTGGATTTGTTGCTTATAATATTACGTTGCAGCAGAGAGTGGATATTTTACATGTTCAGTTACATTTTTCATGTAACTGTGATGCCATATGAATTCTCTGTTACTGAACATCTTCAAGTCTTCGACTTGCATTCGAATACACAGCTAGATTTTTGCTGTTATTTGCTTTTTTTAATTAAGCCTTTCAAAATTGGAAATTTTTTTCGGATAATATCGTTATGCAAAAATCTGAAAAAAAAACGCTTCGAGATCACTATTGTGCATTCACGGTACAAACTATTGCAAAAAGTTTTGTTATGCATCAATAGTTTTCCAGTGCTTGTTTTTTAAACGAATTATAGTGTGTCGGCTGTTACGGATTGAACGTTATCCGGTTAAGTATACAATCCCTTTCATTACTTATCTCGTGTGTCGATCTTATGAATGATACTGTATTTAACGGGAAATTATTTTTATCTTTCCTTGTTTACATTCTTGCTCTTTAGCTCAAACGGCCAAGTCAATTTTCTTCAGATTAGCTGGCGAAAACGCGAACTCTTTAAGGTTGATAGTTTGCATGGAATATGAGCTTAAAAGGCATCACAGTTGTTTTCGCATTTAATAAGAATTTGTTATTCTGTTTCTGCTGTTATTTTCCTTACGGTATTTTGTATTTAAAGGTCACATAAATTGGACGTAATTGTAATAAGGAGCAAATTCCAAAACAATATTTTATTTTCAGATATATACCTGTAGTTCCTGATATAAAATGTTAATCGTCTGCTTTTAAACTTTTTCAGTGCTCTTCCAAAATTCTGTTAATGTGTTCTGACAACAGTTCTTCGTCTGTATTCTTATTCGTAATGCGTCAATGTCTATATATCTATCTTGATGCGATGTGATATGTTTGTTTGGTGTGGTTTTTGGGCACAAGAGCCATTCCTGGCTAAACTGCATCAAACATATGGTTAAAATCAATAACATTGATATTAAAAGAAATATTCTTAATGTACCGAGCACATATAATTTGCTAAAAAATGGAAATAAAAACGAAATTATGCAAAATTGACCAAAGTTACAAAATGTGAGAACAATGCTAAAAGCCTTATATGCAGATAAAAAGCGAATAGCTTTTAAAAATTTTAGAGTGGTTTTTCTCATCCACCAAGTCTCGTCAAGTCAAAGACAATAAATGAAAAAAGTGAGCACTGTGAGAATTAAAAGAAGGGCATTCGATTAAAATGTGATTGACTGTGAAAACAATATGGCACATGGGAATTACGGATGGACTCTCACCAAAGAGAAGATGCTTATGTGTGAAGTGTTGTGAAAATAAATGTTTTGTGTTTGTGAAACGTAGCGAGTATTTGTCGAACCCCGGCTTAAATATGTAGAAATTAGAAAATACAGCTATTTTTGCAAAACAATGAAAAAAATATAGTTCTACATTTTCCAAAAATTAATTGACGTATTATAACTACAACGAATTTCAGGTCGTTTGATTTTGGACGGCAAATTATATAAACTGACAAAAAAATTTTAGAGTGAATCCGAAATGTATAAAATGGTAGTTAATTCCTAATTGCCAACTGCAATAAATTATGAACTCAATATTATCCAGATAATATTTTTTCATGCATAACATTTTTAACCTTCTTCTCAAGGCAATTTTTCACTGTTTCTGCATAAAAAGGGATATTTTTATTCACCATTTAAACGTTCGAATAACTTTATATACTTCTACGAAGTTATGAAATTTATAATAACATTGCCCGTCAAACTTTATGGAATAATTTAGACGTCATTGCTACATTGCCTGAGAAAAGAGGGTTAACTCTCCAGCTGTGTGTTCCACGATTTAGGCGGGTTGAAATTTAATCTATTTTCTGCCGTATCCCACTGTTTCCGCTGGCTTGTGTATTTACTTCCTACTACTATGGCGTTGAATTACATTATACTATTATAGTTTTGCATCTAAATAACTATTCATTTCATTTCAAAAATATTTGGAGCAATTTATAAACATTATAAGCAAATAGCAGTTGTAGAGTTTATCTTATTTCCTGAAAATGTACCAAGAATCTTACTGGAAGGCTTTCTCTTTCTTCTAAATATTAAAAAAAAAACATTATGATAATTAAGTTACTTAAAATTTCTTTGTTAAATAATTTAATGTGTAATCCTACAACACGGCGAAAAATAGAATTGTAGATTTAAACGCAAGTTTTTCCAGTTCTAATCAGAATTCATGTAACCAAACGATTACTCAAATACTCGTAGAAAAAGAATAATCAGAACAGTACTGCATATATGATTAATAAGTAAGTCGATATGGCAAATTCCTTTTCGAATTCCATTTCCTTTTCTTTTAGCTATTGGGGGGGGGGGGGGCGAGGAAGGATCAAGTGAATGGTTTATTTACTTAAATTATAGATGAGAGATTCATTGACATGTGAGGTAATGTATCGATATGAGATATTTATAATCAGAATTTCCCCACTTAAGAGATATAGAATAAGATATTCAGTCTAAATATTGGTTTTTGACTTTTCCTGTCAGAACTAAATTTTTCCGAATCCCGAGTTCGACTTGAATGGATATTATATCTTATGTGCTTTAAATCATTCCTTATTGTTTTACCTAGAATGCTGTATTGTAACTAGAAGAATTCTGTTGTTCAAAGAATTTATCCTTAACATTTGTATTTCCAAATGTTATTAGGTTCTTAAAGATCGAGAAACACTTCGTTAGATTGTAGTTATTATAGACAGTCACAACTCAAACTGACACAACTCCGTATAAAGCTACCAGTAGTCGTGGCCATCTTAGGGCTGTAGAAAGAGCTCCATAAAACTGTTTATTTGTTAATTAATTTAAATTTTTCTTAATATAAAATTATATTACACAGAATATGGATTATTGATGTTTACAACGAAATTCTGTTCAAACATATATATATAATGAATTTTTAGTATAGGATTTGGTTCTTGATATGTCTTGTTTACTTTGTTTTCGTATGTTCATATATAACAAGTTAAATTTAGGTTTATATTAATATATATATATATAATTAAATATTTCAATTAATCACAACATATGTTATATTTTAAATATATGCAAATATTAATCTAGAAATTAAAATTAAAATCAAATTACCTTATCAATAACATAAGTTAATAATATAAGTTCCCAAGTATATATATATAAGTTATTATATATATAAGTTCCCAAGGCTGATAAGCATTTGATTGTTGGAATTCCATTTCTAGGTTTTCTTTTTCCATAGTGTGCTAGCCGTTAATCAAATTATCTTTTGTATTTCATTTGTATTATTATTGATAAGGTAATTTGATTTTAATTTTAATTTCTAGATTAATATTTGCATATATTTAAAATATAACATATGTTGTGATTAATTGAAATATTTAATTATATATATATATATTAATATAAACCTAAATTTAACTTGTTATATATGAACATACGAAAACAAAGTAAACAAGACATATCAAGAACCAAATCCTATACTAAAAATTCATTATATATATATATATATAATATATTCCAGTGTGAACGCGGTCACTCAAAGACGTTACAAACTAGAAAAGTGAATTATACAGAGGCTATTTACACATTTTTAGAACGATTTCGATAATGAATTATTAAAAAGCAAATGTTTTGGAATAATAATTTCTGGCAACAGCTTATTATTTGAAATGAGAAACATCGTCTACTATTTTTAAATTTATTCTTCTTTCAAAATGTCGTAAGTAAACAAACTTTGTATTGAAGGATATGTTTTTGCGCTTTCCGAAGAGAAATATTCCTATTCCATAATTCAAAAACGTTGTAAAATGCATGGTATTAAAATTTCTGAGTGCAAAATAAGCAACATTATTAATCGGAAAGGGAAAAACCGTCACCCATTACTTCTACATTTAAAGAAGACTCCAAATGAATACCCGAAAAAGGTAAGTGCTGTTTCAAATATTTCTAAAGTGAAATCGCTGGTAAGAAGAGAAAATCCGCCGACGCAGAAATGAATTGCAGAGTCTTTAGATACATCTGTAGCAACAATCAATAAAATAATAAGCCAAGATTTACAACTTAAAAAAGCTGAAAAAACATAATGTTCACCAGCTTTTGCCAAGGCATGCAGCTCAACGCTGTAAAATTTGTAGAACATTGTATGAAAACTAATTAACAGGAGATAAATGAAAATACATTGTGATCCTTGATGAATCATGGGTTTACCTATATGTCTGCAACAAAAATAAGTCTATTTACTATCGAAAACGAAGAGAAAAAATGCATAAACTGGTTCCGCCAAGACAAAGAAAGTTTCGTGATTTCCTACACTGACACGTGACAAAACATTATTAGAAAGAAAAAAAGACTAGTTGCTCAAGATACCTTTATTTTCGATGTTCAAACTTCTCTCCGTCAGCTACAATCCACATCTAGACCCTTGCTTGAACTTTCGTTGCACACGGTGTAGCATAGCAGATGTCACGTTGGCACAAGCATTCGTAATGCGTCGTTGAAGGTCCTGCAATGATGGCGGAGGGGTCGCATACACCTCCTGCAAGAAATGTCCCCACAGGAAAAAGTCCATTGGAGTCAGATCAGGTGATCGTCGAGGCCACTCTTGGAAACTACCATACCCGATTATTTGTTCCCCGAATTCCTCCATCAGGTACTGCTTCACTGATGATGTTTTGTGCGCAGGCGTACCGTCATGTTGGAACCATACGTTCCGGAGCTGAAAACAAACAAATGTGCATTTTAAGCGTTCTGTTTTCAGCATTCATGACCATAAGGTGTCTTTTTGTACTAAATCGATGATGCTCTACAACTTTCTAATTCACTTTTCCCCTCTATCTCGTACCGTTTTAGAGATAATAACGCTAACTCCATCGTTTTCCACCAGATGGCGCTGTAAATGGTTTCATCCAGTAGTGCATAGTCATTTTATCATGCCTAGACACAACTCTTATGAAGATAGCTGCAGCCATTCGGTAGTTAAAAGGGTGGTAAGGGACTTCAGAGGGCACCCTGTATGTTATCTTGACACCAAAATTGTGGACCTATTAACAAAAATTGGACCTAACCGGACCACCGAAGAAGTCCAAAATGCATATTCGATTATTTTCACTATACTACGAAATTAAACACAAAACTCGCCATATTCTGTCAATATGCGAGAAACTCGAGGAGAGAACCTTCTCACTGGTTATCTAAAACTTAGATTACTTGTTTGGATTTTTAAAGCGACTTCAATCATTCATATTTCTAATTATTGACTGAAAAAGAAATAATTTAAATCCTGTTTTAAATTTTCATTGTCAGTTTTTGACATAACATGTCGCGAGCGTTAAGCCTTTAGAAGATGCGATATGAATGAAGTGTTTTCTTTTCTTTATATACTTTTATTTAAACGTTGATGTCGCTATTTTCCTTTGAAGGTCACCTGTCTTGGGCGATAAAATTATACTACTTTGGGGTATTCCACTATTTTATCTTTTCCCAAGATAAAGCTTAATACGCGTCTGTTGCATTGCCACATTCTGCTTTATTGTTTCACATAGAATTTATTTTGCATTATTTGAATAGCTCTAAATGCTTCGATTGCACAAACTTTGAAGGTAAAATTTTGAGGTTTATTTCAGGATGTTACAGAGTACTCAAAAATGCTATTGATCTACTTCAAAATATACTTGATATTTGGATTCGGTGTTTAATGAATTACAGTAGAGTCTCCCTACAACGAAGTCTCCCTACATGGAATTTCTCCCTATGACGAAATTTTTAATCGGAATGTTAAATAACATTCAAAATATTCTCCATATGACGAAGTGGTTGTCTCCCTATAACGAATTTTTTCAGGCCTTTATCTTTTCGATTTTTGTCATTTTTGAAGAAAGTTGCTAATTTCTGTGCAAACAAATCGCTCACACGTGCCTGTTTCTGGAACCACTCACATGGTTCATTCCAGCGATAACACATAACAATAGAATGCTATGTGAAGGGTGACGCAGTTGTGGGGACCTGGGTTTCTACACAGGGAGCAACATTTCTACGGGTCAAGATTCGAAGAATAGGGGTGGGAACAGCAAATGGATGTGACAATACGCATTTTATGTTTATCCATACTAGTGCATATTATTCTCTAAATTGGTGAATTGTCTTCACTTTTGAGCATTTTATTTATACAATAAAAATTAGTATAATTTTAACAAATTTATAATAAATATTACTTCATTTTTAATTGAAAGTTATAATTAAATATTTTTGAACTTATCGAACATACTAAAAGGTTTCTTACATTTACTTAAATAACTGCAAAACTCTCTAATCTCCGTATAACGAAATTTTCTCTATAGCGAATTTTGCAACTGGAACCAAGCGATTTCGTTATAGGGAGATTCCACTGGATTATAACTATAATAAACCGACTTTTTCTATGTAAACTTAAAAATACCTGAAATGTTGGTTACAAATATATTAATAGCTAATTATTTTAGTTGGCAATGACTTCAGGTTAAACTTCATTTTCGGTATACCAACTTCCGTCGAAGTGTTACCCTTGAATGCATTTTCAATTACTTAACATACGTAGAAACTTTGATCTGGCCTGTATCCTGCATCCTTTAACTGCCATTCAATGTATCAGATCATTTTTTAATTTAGTCTTTATTTTATTCAACGACGGTGGTGACTAATCTTACGATATTAAACACAGAGGCCATACAAAGTGTGGCGTTAAGCCTGAGTTCCGATATTGCGTGTTCTTTCCAGAGTTCAAATAACTAGTTCTTTTTTGCATTCTCCAATTATTTATTTGGCGAATAACAACACGACACATAGACATTTACGAACACGTACTTCACACAGCTGAACATTTAGTATAATCACATTCCTAAAGTTCACAACATCACGTCCGGGTCACCAAATGTGGCGTTAAGCCTGAGTTTCGATATTGTGTGATTTTTGTAGAGTTCAAATAACCAGTTCTTTTTGCATTTTCCAATTATTTATTTGATGAATAACAACACGATACATAGATATTTACGAACACGTATTTCACACAGCTGAACATTTAGAAAATTGACTTTTGAATCGGCAAATTACCGATTCCATTCTTAGGACCTCATTCGTCCATGATTTTTTCCAGACTGATTGAATTCCCCATCGGATAGGGAAGAAGCATGCTAATAATTTCCCTTTCTAGGGATTACTGTGGCTCAAGTTGCCACACAAAGGTCAAAGAGAACGCTTAATTAGAAATTTTCAAAAAACATTGTGGAAACTTGGTGGAAACAGGATTATAAAAGAAATACCTCGACAACCAAACTAGATATTTTAAATTAGAAAATGCACACTTTTTGAATTTTAAGATGGCGTAAAATAGTTTATGTCGGATAAAAGTTTCGAATTTTATCGCCGAAAAGCATCAAAATTATAAAATGAAGACACAACAGCCACAAATCGTCTGCAGAAAGGGTAATTTTTAATATCTTTATTAAATGTTTTTGGTATCAACCCGAAATATTTGTTATCATGGAGAAAAATATTTTTCAACACGTATTATAAATGATATGCATAATTTTTTTATCTCGACTTTTACTGTAGCACATTTTTGAAAATAGTATTTTTATGCTTCTTCAAAATGCCGCCACACAGATCATTTGCACCTGTTAAACCTTCATTTTGATACATTTATACTTGGTCACTAACATCTGTTCCACTTGACAGCATTATTCTGGGTTTGAACTTTAAAGAACGTTCGAAAGGAATCTCATTTCTTTAGCTACTGACGGCGATAGCTTTAGAAAACCATTTTATTCTAGTTAAGCCTACTTCTCTCAGTACGACTCATATATAAGATTTAGTATCTTACCGAGTTTTTCGAAAACAGCTGTTCCAAAGAATGGTAGGTAAGATTTCGTAGGGGTTGTAGCTAGCAATAAATGCCAATATTCATTGCACGAAATAAGGAATTAGTTCTTAAATTGCTTTAATTTTTTTATTGACGCATTTAAAGAACTAATTAATTGATTAATTAATGCAATAAACACGTCCTATTGTGGCATTCAAATGCGCATCATTTAAGTTTGTTAAAATTGGAATATTTGTTGTTAAAATTAATGGAATTGTATATTAAATAATAAAAATAAAGTAGGGTTGTAGCTAGCAATATATGTCAAAATGTATATAAATGCCATATTCATTGCACGAAATAAGGAATAAATTCTTAAAATGCGTTAATTTTTCAATTGACGCTTTTAAAGACCTAATTAATTAATGCAATAAACATGTATATTGCTGTGCTCAATTGCACATCATTGAAGTTTGTTTAAATTGCAATATTTGTTGTTAAAATAAATGGAATTGTAATAAATAATAAAGTAAGATCATAAACATATTAAAAAGCAGAAAATAATTTTTATCAAAAATCTGGAGAGCAAAACAAAGAAGTAAAAGCGTAAAACGTTGATAGAAGTATTCTAAGCAAGCCGGAATTTTAAACACATTTTTATATTTTTAATTTTAACCCTCTGACTGCTTATCCCGCGATTTCCACGGGTTGGAAGTTCGTATGTTTTCTGTTGCATCCTGCGATTTTCGCAAGGTAATTAATTGATTTACTTATTACTTTTAAAACGTTGAATGATATGATACTAATAAAGCCTGCATGTAAATACAATTCGCTTAGTTCAACGGTATTTGAACATATTTTAAAACGTAGCATCTAAATAGTAATTCATAAAAACCATTCAGTCAAAGGGTTAATGATAGTTTAAGATTTTCTTGTTTTATGATTTTCGTTGTAGCTAATTTTTTTAGTATTCTTTCAAACATTTTACGCATTTAAAATTCTGCTTTGACATCCATATTTTTGATTTTTAAAGAAAATTATTTTCTACTTTTTAGTCCAATAACAAAAACGTATTAATTTTTTTCATTTTCATTATTATTTACTTTTTAGTCTTTAACTCTTTGACCGCGTAATTTTGTTTAACATTTGCAAGCGTATTCAAATGCCGTTGAGCCAAGTGAGTTATTATTTATATGCAAAACTTTATTAGTATAATATGATCCAACGCTATAAAAGTACTAAGTAAACACAATAGCCTGTGAAAATCGCAGGATACCGTAGAAAATAGACTTGCTTCCAACCCGTGGAAATCGCAGGATACGCAGTCCGAGGGTTAATATACGGCGGCATTACCCCGCATTTACGCTCCCGTCTTTAACGCTTTACTGTCGTTTACAAAACTTTTTGTTGGTCCCCTCAAATTTCCCGCGTTCAAAATGTGGGTGTTTTCCCTCGATTTACACTTTCTTCTTGTTTTACACCGCAATTCCTCTGGTCCATTAAAAAGCCTAAAAGAGGTGTAATATTGTATTTCATAATTCATTTGTATAAATATCATAAAATCTTCTGACCAATTTTTTCTCAAATTTAACACCAAATGGCACTTCTCGTATGGAATCAAAATTTTATTTAAAGTAATCTATAAATTGGTAATCAGGTTCTGAAAATATTGCATTATTATCCGGAAAACAACTATGTTCTAAATTACAGACCTCTAGTTCATCACGTAGTGAGTGAAAAATCAATTTCAAAATTCCGTCTTTACAAACATGAAAGAACACAACTCTGTTCTAAATTACAGACCTCTAGTTCATCAAGTAGTGAGTGAAAAATCAATTTCAAAATTCCATCTTTACAAACATGAAAGAACTCAAGTTACGTAAAACCGTGCAAAAATTAAGTAAATTCTTCCATAAATAGCTTTAATAAGTCGTTTAAGACTAAACATTCAGTTGGGTTTAATAATGGGACAAAAATTGCTTTTCATTTGTCATCGCGATGTGTAATTTCCTCAGTAATTTTAATGATTACAAAATCTTCTCATATGCATTATTACGTATAGCCATCACGCGTAATAAGCATGTTTTAGAAATCTCTGAACTGTTTACTTACAACGTCTTTTCATATCTGGGTGACATAACTGAAACAATTAAGAAATTTTATCACGTGTAACCCTCTATACCTTGGAGGTTTGTTTAGCAAATCAGGTGCGTCGCTTCTTTTACAATATTATCTAATCTGCAACAAATACGGAAACGTATATTTTTATTCTGAAAACGTACTCCTTAAGTCAAGGATACGGAAGGAAATTTTTAATCGCGTTTAATTTCATAATAGAAAAACATATCATGTTTTTGCATTCATTTATTCTTGAAACTTTGCGTAATCTTTATTATGATGTAATATTTGTTCTACTGCCTTTAGGTTGATTTATCATTTTCTTTTAAATGTGATTTTAACTTTGGATGGGTTAATTTTAATCTAAATAAAACATTTAGAGGCTGTTAAATTTAACGCTGCAATAAGTCATTTTATCTGTTTTAGTTGCCTTTATCATATTAATGTGAACTTATAACTTTTTAACTATTAGTCTTTTTATTCTTATTATTCATGGACGTAATATTAATTTTTTTTTACTTAATAGCACACAAAGTATACAAAGAGAAAGTAAAAAAAAATCAATCTCGAGTTTTTGACGATTTCTGCGCTTTAGACATCTTTGAGTCCGAGAAAGACATTTTTGGAATTATGTTTGTCTGTCTGTAAAGTCGGCCATTCAAACGTCTTGCCATGGTTGGAATTCCGTCTGGACTGAAATCGGAACGAAAAATCGGAGGCACCCTGAAAGAGGCTAGCGAAAAGAACAATGCCTTGCGTACATTGAAGCCTCGCTTCGAGGGTAGCATAAAGTAAAATCTGCTGACTGGGGAAAAATCGAAGAGCGATTGACAAGCAGTTGTAGAGAGGGAAAGAAGATCGCTACCCCCTACCTTCGTTCAGAGTTAGCGTCCTTGTGAATGGCGTGCCTGTATTTTTCGATTAAAATGGGTGGGGAAAAAATCGGGCTTAGGACATATGGCATGGCTATCCTTCAAGTGAATGGCCGGTTTAAGGAAGATGATTCCAAAACGCAAAGAGTTTGGCAGAAAAGCAAAGAATTTGGTATGTGGCCTTACACTTAAGTTGTTGGTGTGTATCAAATTTTGGAAGAAATCCGCCATCCATCCAAGGGTGACGCCAGTGGGGTGACAGAGGGGAAGGCCCCCCTGTCGGGGATGCTGCGCCCCCCCCCCCGTCGGGTAAAGTTTTTGAACTCCGTCGGGAAAAATTTTTGTAGGGGGTATTCAACTAGTTGATAGGTCTGGCGAAAATTTTAGACCAATTTCATTTCACTCGCCCCCGTACAGCGTTATGGAGACCGTACCCCGTTTGGCAAACTCTAACGTCACTTCTGCATCCATTCCTTCGCATTTGGAAACGATAACTCGAAAACGCAACTACTTAGATGAATGAAATTCGATATAATAAGGATTAATAGGGATAAGGATAAGTCTTACCAGGACTAAATGAGTCATTAACTTACGGTTCCTTACTTAGTAGGCTGAATGAGACTGTTTCTGTTCAAATATACACAGTAAATATTTTGCTGTTATTTCATTTGCCGAAAGTGAGAGCACATGTGAATGAGCTTGAAACAGCTAAATAAACAGGGAAAGATTTTTCAAAATATTCATTCACTCGCCGCGCCGGGGCGGGAGGGCGGGGAGACCGTGCCTCCCCCCGTTTGGCAAACTCGAACGCCACTTCTGCATCCATGCATTCGCATTTGAAACAGTCGATAACTCGAAAACGCAACTACTTAGATGAAAGAAATTCGATATAATAAGAATTAATAAGGATAAGGATAAGTCTTACCAGGACTAAATGAGTCATGAACTTACAGTTCCTTACTTAGTAGGCTGAATGAGACTGTTTCTTTTCAAATATACAGAGTAAATCTCCTGCTGTTATTTTCCAAAAGTGAGAGCACATGTGAATGAGCTTGAAACAGCTGAATAAACAGGGAAAGATTTTTCAAAATATTCTGTTCTAATGTGCGAAAGAATTCTGCTAAAGCAGTCATTTAGGTCAAAAGACAGCGTAAACCAAATGACCTACTTTACAAAACATTTGATTTTACTTACTTTACAGTTTCGAGATATTTTGTATAGGTAGTAATCTTCGTGAGATATTGTTTAGCAACGGATTCGGAAACCTTCGGCGCTTTTGCGCATGCGCTGGGCGGCGTTATTTTCATCAAGATAGGGGGAAAGTGAAGAATGGAAGGGTGATGTTTACATTTTACTGAGCGTGATCTAACAAAGAACTCCGGAAATGCGCTCAAATGACTCATTGCCGGACACCCCTTTCCTGTGGAAAATCGTCCAACAGTGGTAGTCTCGGAATCCGTTGCTGAACAGTACATTATATTTTGGATTATCAATAAATAAAGAAAAAAATATTGTGGATGACTATCTAACAGTAGACTTCGTTTTCATTTTAAAAATGCGTTATTTGTTCTGTACTCAATGCAGTTTCATCATTAACTTTAAACAACTGTTTGTTGCATAATTTTATTCTGATGTTATGCTGGAATTGAGTCGATTTACGTTAGGTCACCGTCATCTGACAAACATCGCATAACATCTGAATACATTGTGTCTTGCGATGTGTTGTGATGTCACGTCTTTTTTCCCCTCCCTGAACAATCCGTTAGGGATTTTCAAATTAAAATGGTGTGGAAGCATGAATTTACTCGATGAAAGAAGGGAAGTTAAAACAGTTGAAAAGGTAAAAATCCGATTTCGAATGTTATGCATCGAATATTTTCCCAAAGTTGACAATTGTTATTAAATATAGCAACTAAATATAAATTATTAAAGATGGAATCAGCATTTTGCATACAGAAGTCTTAATTTCCAAGTTAATCAGAAATTAATCAAATAATTTTTTTGTCAATAAACGCCAAAGAAAAAATAGAAATAAATATTTTTACAAAGTTGTTTAAATGCCAAAAAATGCATTTGTACTTCTTTCAACTGCATAGATAAGAACATAAGCCAGCATTACTGCATAAACAAGAACTGTGGCAACTTGAGCCACAGTAATCCCTAAAAAGGGAAATTATTAGCATGCTTCTTCCCAATCCGATGGGGAATTCAATCAGTCTGGAAAAAACAATGGACGACTGAAGTCGTACAAATGGATTCGGTAAACGTGCCGATTTAAAATGTGATTATACTAAATGTTCAACTGTGTGAAATACGTGTTCGTAAATGTCTATGTGTCGTATTGTTATTCGTCAAATAAATAATTGGAAAATGCAAAAGGAATTGGTTAATTGAACTCTGAAAAGAACACGCTGTACCGAAACTCAGGCTTAATGCCACATTTGGTGACCCGGACGTGATATTGTGAACTTAGGAATGTGATTATATTAAATGTTCAGCTGTGTGAAAGTACGTGTTCGTAAATTCTATGTGTCGATTGTTATTCGTGAAATAAATAATTGGAAATGCAAAAGAATCATTATTTGAACTCTAAAAAGAACACGCAATATCGGAACTCAGGCTTAACGCCACATTTGGTGACCCGGACGTGATGTTGTGAACTTTAGGAATGTGATTATACTAAATGTTCAGCTGTGTGAAGTACGTGTTCGTAAATGTCTATGTGTCGTGTTGTTATTCGTGAAATAAATAATTGGAAAATGCAAAAAGAACTCATTATTTGAACTCTAAAAAGAACACGCAATATCGGAACGCAGGCTTAACGCCACATTTGGTGACCCGGACGTGATGTTGTGAACTTGAGGAATGGGATTATACTAAACGTTCAGCTGTGTGAAATACGTGTTCGTAAATGTCTATGTGTCGTGTCTCGTGTTGTTATTCGTCAAATAAATAATTGGAAAATGCAAAAAGAACTGGTTATTTGGACTCTAAAAAGAACAAGCAATATCGAAACTCAGGCTTAACGCCACAAAAACAACGGAACAAGAATAAACTAAATCCTTATTGCGTAGACCATAGAATTTTCAATTACTATCTCGTTTAGCATTGCTGCATAAACGAGATAGTAATTGAAAATTAATCGTCAGGAGTAATTTATTTTACAGAATTTTTCCTGAAATTACCACAGAACACAAGAGGAAAAATAAAAAAATATTATATTTTATATACGATATGCGTGATTGCTGAAACTTGCAATTCCTAAAATAAGCCAAAATTTCCGATGTACCTGCAAAATCGGTATGTGACCTTTCTCGATATAATAAATTACGTCTACCGGTGAGGTCAAACGTTTGCTGTTACGCAAAGAATAGTTTCATTACAGAATGAAAGTCCTGTGTGAATTCTTTAACCTGGACTGAAGTCCATTACGGTGAAATAATGTCTCCCGCATTGAAAAAATTTGTTGCATTTCCACGGAATATACTATTCATAGATAAAATTACTGAAAGTTCCCATTCATAGTTCAGCGTATTGCTTAAAGGACTGAAAGAAAGAAGCTGGCCAATTGAAGTCCAGACAACTGTGGTTCTAATTCCAAAAGCGTCTTCTGATAAAATTATTCTTGAGAAGCTTGTCTCCACTGCTCGCTGATAACAGCAGAGTTTACATAGCTAGAGGACACCTGTTAGAATTCATTTCCCGTGATATCTTACCGATAATTTCTTTTTTCGAATCTCGGCGTAACAAATATTTGTGAGGTATATAAACTGGTTTGATCGATCTTGCCATTAGTTGATAGAATCGTGTTACTGCTGCTACTGCATCGAGTGTTTTAAGAATAACTTGTAGTTCAGTCAGTAGTTTGTACTGTAAATACCTTTTTCATTGGAAGCATTAGTCGATTTTCTCGCTATTTTTGATATTTAAGATTAGCAATCTATATCCCGTGTATTTTATTAAAAGCTTTGCTGCAGTATGGATATACAAAGCGTGGTATGTATATTTTGTGTAACTTTACAACAGCTGAGTTCTTGAAATTTACTTTACTTTCCTTAATGTCTTAAAATCAACGTTTTATTTTATAGTTAACACATGAATTTTTTCCTCTTAATGTAATGATTAATCATTTTAAAATATATCTGCTCCAGCATGCTTTAAAAGCGTCATTTCATTTAAAATCTGTATTATATAATGCTATAATTGATATATATTTTTAAAGAATAAAATTATTGCATAGATAGATTATCGCATTTAATAAAAAGTTCATTACTTCATCGACCGCTAGCTTTTGCCTTAGTTTTTCTCAGTATTTTGCCATGTTGAGCATCTTCCGTCGGTGCATTAGCTGCTTTGTTTTTATTTCCTCTTTCTAGCTGAGAACTAAATTTCTCATACATTTATAAATTACATTTTATAAATCGCATATTTATTGCGATATCTTCTAATAAAAAGCTGATTTTATCGGATTATTCAGGCAATAATATCTTGCTCAATTTATATTTTTTATAATACGATATCTTGGAATCATTTAATGCAAATGAATGGACGAGAACAAAAAGAAACATGAGCGATAGCTGAAGTTTTTTTCTGATGGCAGTAATACGGTTTACAACCACCTGTTTTTCATCGGAAAATTTTTACTTGTTTGTTCTTTTTGCTTAACCTGCACGGCATCTTTAGAGCTTTGGTGAAGCTTGGTCTTGGCTTTGTTTTTAACCCTGACGTATCCCTATCACTTAAAACGTTGCTTCACGTCATCTAAACACGTAATTCAACAATTAATACATGACCCCAGATATTTCAAATATAACTGTAAGATTTTTTAATTTTTACTTTCTCGTGTACGGAGCATAGAAAAAGAAATTAGTGAGATCGTTCAAAAAGTTAGACCTCGAGATTTTCATGAATCACCAAGTTTTAGACGTCCCTTAGTCCGAAAAAAAATTTTAAGAAAGGCGCAGTTCGGGTCCATGCCGTAGATTTTTCGTGAGAACTTCGGGATAAAATCATAAAACAAGTGTTTCGTATTAATATGTAATTTAAGTATCAATCTCTGGAATACAATATTTACACAGAGTAGTACAGTGAAACCTCTCTGAGCGGCCACCCCTCCGTTCCGAGAAAAATTGGCCGCTCTGAAGGGTTTCGTTACAATTACAAGATAATTGCTATAACACATAATATAAACAAGTCTGGTACATATTTCTTATTTAAAATGAAGTTTGAGACTTATCTAAAGAGAAAATAGTACTTTATTTAATAATATTTTACATTTTTTGAAAAAAGGATACAATTCGTGACTGTTTTAAGTTTTTACCCTTCTCGGAAAAAACCATTTTTCAAGTTCGTTTTTCAGTTTAAAAAGTAAATCTCTAACCGATGCGTTTGTCAAATGGGATGGGCGAACCCACCCGGCGGCCGTTCAGAGGGGTTGGATGGCCGTTGCTAGGGGTTATTTTAACATTAGGTTTATGGGCCGAAAAATCCGTGCCACGAAAAGTTGGCCGTTAAGAGGGGTGGCCGCTATGCAGGGGTGGCCGTTCGAAGAGGTTTCACGGTATATTGGTTACAGAATAGATAAATCACAAGCTACCACAAATCCTTGCTACATGCGATAAACTTGTAATTTATCTATTCTGTGTAAATATTGTATTAAAGAGATTGATAATTAAATTACATATTAATACGAAACACTTGTTTTATGATTTTATCCCGATGTTTTAACAAAAAATCTGTGGTGCGGACTCGAATTGCGCCTTTCTTATGTTTTATTTATTTTATTTAGAGTAGCTTTTGATGGCTCCATCTGTTGACAGTATATAGAACTACATTTCGCGTATGCGCAGTAAAACATTATTTACTACAAATGCTCATATTTCCCGCAATATTTAAATGTTTGAATTCAAATTTTAATACAATGTTTCTCTTGCGTATTGTCAAGTATTTTGTAAGTTTCGTACAATTCGAAAGAAAACTTACCGATTTTTACTTATATTCTGATAAATATTTTTATTGTCTCACTTTGGGTCCTAGTAATACTCCTTAAAATGACACTAGAATCAACCTCCTAGCTAAACGCGTTTCCACGCTACACTTATTTATAACCTTACATAAAACTAATTCATAACAATCTCGCGCATGCGCCTATACTGGTACGATGACGTCACAGGCAAAACGAATACTATGCCACAAACTCTTACAGATATGATCTATCCGTTGTGGGGTCAACCATTCGTTTCGCATTATTAGTCTCGTAGCTATTAGCGACTCAAATATGACGGTATTTTGTCACACAAGAAAGTTCGACCGACTATCACTGTACGAACGGAAAGACGTTTCCACGTCAAAACCGTTTCCAAAATTTTGTCTATCCGTCTGTCTAACAGTCTGTGATAACGATTACTCAAAAACGGAACAAGCTAGAAATTTGAAATTCACACCAAAATTGAAGATTTTTATCGAATTTTGGATCCTTGAAAGGGTTGACTGTGTGTAAGCAGTTTGTCCCTTTCTATATGAACGCTATAACAACTGAAGAACTAGATAAATGAAATTTTAGATGTAGTTTTGAGCCCAAAACTGTAGATCTGTATCAGGTACAATCAGTTAATGAGAAATCCAAAATTCATACTCGATTCTCTTCACTATAGTACGAAGCTAAACGCAGAACTTGCCATATATATTTGCCAAACGTGCATCCCATCTAACATCTAAGTGTGCGTTGTCTTGCGTAGTTTTGTAATGTATCGATGCAAGCAGCAAATTAAAAATAGGCAACAGATTTCAAAATTAAATTGGCGCAGGCTTTTGATGTATAATCATGACTCCCTTGAAATCTATTATATAAACGTGATTTATTTATAATCACGCACAACTAACGGATACGATTAAGTCTTTGGTCCCACAAGGAAGGGTTTTTCTCCTTAAATTTATAATTGATTCCCTGCTCTCTCATTTAAAAAGCTCTATTCCATAGTCACGCGCGCTTTGGTTCATTAACTTACGTTAAAGCTCTTGTATATTCAAATCTCAAATCGCTTCTATTCATTGCTGATTTTCTTGAATAGTCACATAATCCGCCCCTAATTAGGTATCATATTGACTCCTGCACATCATTAAACGTATTCCTTAACAGTAATTGGTTACTGTCGGTACGTTCTTCCATAGTAGAACAATAGGCCATTTTTATTTGACTTGGATAACCTTCTAAAAGATATACAACTCTGCAGTGAAGCGTGACTTGCTGTTCTATTATGATGTTTTAGATTTTCCAGTTGAATGAGCTGATGATGAAAGAAACCCGAATCGCTATTTATTTATCTTAGAAAAGTTTCAGTGTTAATTGCGATCGTCTTTTAGAAGATGATGTTTTTTTTTTTAAATATTCGCGTAATTAAGGATGATTTCAAAACGTTATTCAGGTCGCGCAGTTATAAGAATCAACCTGTATGTCTAAAGTGTAAATAAATTCATGAAAATTGGCATAGCGGTGGTAACGTCAGTTAGTATTGTTTAAAATAGTTGACATTGTATAAGATTCTTTTACCTTTTCACTTCATAAGACAAAAATTATTTTGCAAAAGAAATATAATTATAACTGCCTAAACAATGAAATGATGCTTGAAGGGACAAAAGGAATTTAACAGATTTATTTTTAAATGACTGATGTCCGGTTAATGAATGATATATTTTAAAATGCATGACGTTTCCCAT
>BGPR01005523.1:0-37522 GCA_013235015.1 Araneus ventricosus | reverse complement strand
ATGAATTCTACGTATGGTTACAATGCATTGTTTTACTTTCTGTTCAAAGAAAATCATGAAATCACAATGCAGCTAAAATGCAATAATCATCATATATAATGTAAACTACTCTTTTGAAATAGATAACAATAAGATTTCCTAAAGCACGATCGTATTTTAATTTTTAATTTCAAAACACATATGTCTGGGAATTTTTCATTCGATAGTTACTCTTGTGTATATGCCGTACATCTTTAATGCTATACTATACATTAAAGATGTATGGTAAAGTAATATTGTACTGTAAGGAAAACGTAATTTGATTTCCTTTAAGTGAATTGAAAGTACCATTATTTGAAAAAATTACGAATAAATAAATAATTCTTCCAAACCGAAAATATGTGGCATTTGAAGAAGGTCCGATGTATTCTGTTCGAAGGCGTTTCAAATTTTAGAAGGATATAAAAAGATCTATTGTAGATTATTTATAGTGAAAATACACTATTCATAGTAATGCATACCTTATCTTCAGTTTCATAATGTTTTAATGAAAAACGATGTGTATTGCTTTATGTTCATTAAATTAATTTATAATGAGATATGATTCGTTTTCGCTTCAAGCTATCCAATTATTTGTTAAAATGCAATTTTCACTTTTGTGAATTGCCATATACTTCCAATTGAATCTATTGAATGATTCAAAACATCAGAGGGTACACATACGGCTTTTGCTGATTAAAACTGAAAATAATGTCATAACAATGTATCGTTTGTAAATAAAAGGAAATATTTTTCACTTTATTCAAAAATCATTTTCTTCTCTTTAACAGGAAGAAAACCAGGAGAAGGAGAAGTATCCAAAAGCAGTTTTTTTCATCCTCGGAAATGAATTCTGTGAACGGTTTTGTTACTATGGCATGCGCAGTAAGTTTAAGATTTTTGATTAAATGTCTAAAATGTATACAAATATTTTTTTTCCTAACCTTACTTGTGTTTAGTATCCTTCTTGAAAAGGTATGAATTATTTTACTTTGTCATATACAAAGTATACATGGAGAAAGTATTGTTCGAACGATTTGAGGTTTTTATGAATCTCCACAATTTAGAGCCCTATAAAAAGCATTTTTGTATTTTTATGTCCGTCTGTAAACATGATAATATGTAATTACAGTAAAAGCTCTCTAAGCGACCACCTCGGGCCGCAGTGGCCTAGTAGTAAGGTGTCGGCTTTGGGGCCGGAGTTTCTAGGTTCGAAACCCGATTCCAATAAAGATCCGTCGTGTGTTTGGCCTGTTGCACGTTAAATCATACGTAGGAGGTCAAACGTCCTCCCGTTGGTGTGGTGCCGAAGCTTGGAGAGGGGGTTCCAGCTCAGGTGTCGTCCTCGTCATCTGACTATGGTTCGAAATTACGAGGTCCGTCCCAAAATAGTCCACGTATTGCTTCAAAACGGAACTTTAATATACCTAACCTAAGCGGCCACCCCTGCACCTTCTTAAAATCTGTTATAGATTCATGTTTGAAATTTTTTATACAAGTAAAGTACATTTTTCTCATTATACTAAAATGACTTTAAAAAAAACCCTCAAAAAATTTTTTTTACAAATTTTTTTATGTGAAAACAAAAAAATGTTATATTGGCTATTTCGATGTACCTTTTCTCAAAATCTGGTATAGATACATATTTGAAACTTTTTATACAAGTAAAGTACATCTTCCTCATTGTACTGAAATGAGTTTTTTAAAAAAAACTCAAAACTTTATTTCTTACAATTTTTTTTGTGCCAAAATAGGGTAAAATTACACTATGTCTAATTAAATATTTTGCAAATTTATTAAAAATTAACCAAAAGTTCATTTAGGTATAATGAGAAAGGTATACTTTACTTGTATAAAAAATTTCAAACATGAATCTATAACAGATTTTGAGAAAAAGGTGCATCGAAGTGGCCAATTTAACATTTTCGGACTTACGGTTCCAACTCCCCTTAACATTCTAAATTACTTAGAATATTTCTATTGGCGCCTCACGGATTTACAAATTTTAATTCGATCTCCAGATGACTTTTGATTAAAAAATTTATTGAGGAAGAATTCAACACTAATATTCTCTCTAAATTCAAACATGGACTTACTGAAAATGCTTTCTAATTTCAGCCGTCCTCACGATTTACCTCACTGAAGAGCTTCTGTATAGCGGCAGCAAAGCCACCGTGATCTTCCATTCCTTCATCATGCTTTCATACTTCACACCGCTCTTCGGTGCTCTGTTAGCTGATTCACTGCTCGGAAAGTTCAAGTAAGCTTCTTTTGTTTTCCATTTCAGTGTTTATTTGAAACCTGCATTAATTATTTATCCCTTAGCATGGGGTAAGTTTATTTTTATGATGGCTACTTTTAAAAGCCAGATGGATGATATTTTTAAATCAATCTTATTAGCGTTTTTATGTTTGTGTTTGGTTTTCCTCTTTCTTTTGAAATAATGCTTTTTGATGTACAGATCTCCTTTGTCTTTTGTTGGGAAATTTCGGGCTAAGAGAAGCTATATTTGGCGTAATGAAAGCTTCTTACAGAAAAATTTCCCAATTATTATTTTGAATCCATTTCGAATCAAGTCCTTAGCCCTGAAAAAATGGACTAGAATGGATTCCTTGTTTGTTTGTTGTTTACGATTCCCTCTGAGTTTATCTTTGTTGTTTGGCTTTCTTTGAATGATATTCATTTCCATTGTTCCTTGTTTTTTGTTTGCAGCTGCAATTGCGCGCGACTTAAACATTGTTTAAATTTTATTGTTTATAAAAAAATTGTTGTTTTGTTTAAAGTTTGTTAAAATTTTTTATTTTTTAAATTTATTCTATTTTTCTAATTGATTGTTTTTAAGCTTTATCCCCTAGTAGTTTCACTGTTTAGTGCTAACTTTTCAAAACTGATAATTTAATTAATGTGTTTTTGATTAAATAAATGTTCATTTTCTTTTCAAATCATTTATTACTAATTCAATAGTCTAGATCTGTCTCTTACTGATCCGATAACGCTCTGACATCACCAACAATAAAATTCGCGCCATAGCTCTGTGAGACGTTAAACAGCATTATTTCATTCTTAGAGTATCTAAATTTCAGTAATTTTAAATTTTTTAAAGTAATTGTCTTTCTAATTTCAAATTTAATAGCTCTAAAATAGCAAATTTTATTTCACTATCAATTGATATAAAATTTAAATCGCTGTGATCAATAGTTCCCAACAAATTTTAAATTATATTAATCATATATTTCAAATTAATTTCCAATTTTAATAGAAAGTATAAGTCACGTCAGTGGTATATCATGCGCGTGATATAGTTTGGACACCACGTTGCATATGATTATTTATTGCAATCGTGATGATATAATTTGATAATATTTTTTGGCCTTCTTTGAAAAGCAGAGAAGTACCTTGTTTTGATTGGAATTTCTTTGAAATTTTAACTTTTGACTTACGTTTGCCAACCTGAGAATTTCATGGTTATTGAATTATTATGCACATATTTTGTATATAATATGCACAAAAATGTATACAATAAAATCATACACCCGTCATATCATGACGGGTCATCTTCTAGTTTATTCATATGAACGGCCAAGCATGTAGAAGGCAAAATAGACAGTGCAAACATAAGGAATCATCCCACCGCTCTTTTGGGCATATAAGTGAACAAGAATGACCGATCTGCCAGGAATAACAAGTGAACAAGAATGACCGATCTGCCAGGAATAACAAGTGAACAAGAATGGCCGATCTGCCAGGAATAACAGGTGAACAAGAATGACCGATCTACCAGGAATAACAAGTGAAACAAGAATGACCGATATACCATGAATAACAGGTGAACAAGAATGGCCGATCTGCCAGGAATAACAAGTGAACAAGAATGACCGATATACCAAGAATAACAAGTAAACAAGAATGACCGATATACCAAGAATAACAAGTAAACAAGAATGACCCATCTACCAGGAATAACAATATGTGTGTTAATAGCCATACAAAATAGACCCCATTACGAGCGTTTCATGCATGGCCGCACAAGAAAATACGTCCTGTAATTTTCGTTGGGACTGTTAACCAGCTGCAACTCCATTAGTGACGTGAGAACTTGCTTGCTTATTCGGTATCTCCTCAACCTCGTACTAGAGGTACTCTCCGCCCCGCCCCCAGCGATGAGACAAAATAGAAAGAGGAAAAGAACTATTACCAAGACAATTTAAGATTAAATAATTCCATTTCAGAAAACAAATACACTGTTATAATGCTTTAAGCGATTAAAAAATCGTAATTAATATTTAAGAAATGAAATAGTTATATTTTTAACATTTTTGTATCACTTTTAAATTGCAAGAAATATTCCGTATTTATTAAAATATTCTTGACTCGTAAAAATCTCCTGATGTACGTATATTTTGTGATGTACGTAGAAATATTCCGCATTTATTAAAATATTCTTGACTCGTAAAATTCTCGTGATGTACGTAGAAATATTCCGTATTTATTAAAGTATTCTTGACTCGTAAAAATCTCGTGATGTACGTATATTTTGCACTAATTATGTACAAATTTGTATTACGCTACGTAAAAATATGTACTTTTTAAAATTATTTAATTTATTTTTGTAACAAACATTGTCTATTAGTTAGAAGCATAAAACCGAGAAATCGTTTCAAAAATATATCGAAGAATCCTATATTCAGTGTCTTAAAAGCCAAAAATAAATCTACATTTATTTGTTTTCATTTTTCAGAACCATTCTCTATATTTCAATCGTCTATGCTATTGGAAATGTGATACTTTCTGTTGGAAGCATTCCTAATGATCTAAGTACTATGAAGTAAGTTTTGTTTAACTTTCCTATTCATGAAACGTTTGTATCCATTTTAAATTATTTTTTTATCCTTTGTATTATTTTAAATAAATTTATTATACTAAAAATTATTTATCTAAAAAATGCATATGGACTGAAGAATTAAGCTATAAAGATATTAATATGATAAATGGCAGCAATGGAATATTTTACAACAATAAAGTATTATTAGATATTGGAGACTTTAAAATCAAAACTTCAAAGTAATGCTTAGATAAAATTCAATTTATTTGTGTAAAATAATAAGCCACATCTTCTTCTAATCTTCTAAAAAATGTTCTTTTTCTTTTATTTGAAAAAAATATAATATCATATGAAATATTTTTGTAATAAAATTATTGTGACTTTTTCAGGGCAGTGTCTTTATTAGGCCTCTTTATCATAGGGGTAGGAACAGGAGGGATAAAGCCTTGCGTTTCTGCGTTTGGTGGAGACCAGTTTTCCAGTAGACAGGTGAAACTGATTAAATTTAAAATATTCATTAAATATGCATTTAAGCGATATATGAAGAAAAAATATTTTTTTCGAATTTTTTTTTCAAAACCAAAGATGCTATGTTGCCTCTTTTTTACTAAACCTTTATTTATTATTAACCCATTATATGCCAAAACCCTATTATTTCATTTTTTCAAAAAATTACCTTAATATGATAACATAAAAGGAAATGCTATTTCTGAATTTTTTTTTATTAGAACTGATTAATTAACTTTTACTTAGAATTAATTATATTTTAATTAGAGAAATGCCTTTAATTGGATTTTTAATTTTTATAGCAGTCGGTTCAACGTTTAGATGCAACAATCAAAGCTGAAAAATTCACTGTTTTGGTAAAAATAAAATATAAAAAAAATCTGTTTTCATGAACTTTTTTGTGGTCAATGGAGTTTCACAGAAACGCGAGTCCTCTGTATTTTTTGCTTATATAAATAATCGAATTCTGTCATTTTAACTATTCTTTTTTTGACAGGAAAAAGAGCGGCAAAAATTCTTTTCTGTGTTCTACTTTGCTATAAACGGCGGCAGTGTATTATCGACTCTGCTTACTCCTATTTTGCGAGGTAACATTTTAAAATATGTTCATTATATTATTGTTTTTGTTACTAATGGTGCCTGAAAATTTAGAATTAAACGTAATTGAATATATTCAGCCAGTTCAGTGATCCAATAAATAATCGTTTTCTTTTCGCACATCGTAAAAGGCAAAATATGAAATTCCCTGGAAGAAAAACACAAAATGCAAGTGATTTCTTCTTCTAAAAAATGATGATTAATTTGTTTTTCTCTGCATTAGCTGATGTCCACTGTCTTGGAAGTAACTCCTGCTATCCGCTGGCGTACGGCATTCCCGCAGTTTTGATGATCGTAGCTTTAAGTAAGTATTTTTGCAAGCATTACAGAAGATATAACAAATGATTCTTAATTCAAAACTTAAATGATTAATAGTTACACATTTCTTTAATCTGACTGTGCGAATACTATGCTCAGTTAAATCAGTGCCGACGAGTGGACACATTTCTTTAATCTGACTGTGCGAATATTATGCTCAGTTAAATGAGTGGCGACGAGTCGACACATTTCTTTAATCTGACTGTGCGAATACTATGCTCAGTTAAATCAGTGGCAACGAGTCGACACATTTCTTTAATATGACTGTGCGAATACTATGCTCAGTTAAATGAGTGGCGACGAGTCGACACATTTCTTTAATATGACTGTGCGAATACTATGCTCAGTTAAATCAGTGGCGACGAATCGGGGGGAGCAGTTGCCCTCCCACTTATTGCGCAAAAAAATTTTTTTTAGTTTAGCAGCCTAAAATTTGGAATTTAAAAAAAGGTTGAAAATCTAGCTAATTTTGTACTCCGGAATATTTTTAGGTGCCCATAAATTGTTTGCCCCCCCCCCCCCTCCCATTTTTGCCACCCAATCGCCGTCACTGAGTCGTCTGAAATCGTCAATCATGTTTATGGAAAAAAAAGTAGTTGATTTTAAAAATCACCCAGGACTTATCGGATATCTTGTATTGTGTCTTTAATTATTATACTACCAGTGTCGTAGCGACTGGGAGGCAAGGGGGTATAGCCCAGGCGCTAGTTTTAAGGGGTGACATGGAGTTAAGACATCACTGCGTTTATGTCACTTTTTAAAGCAATATGTGATGAGGGGGTATAAAAATAACATTCACCGGGCAACATTTACACTTGCTAAACCATTAATGATTAGAGGGGTGAAAAAACATTTTATTCTCTTAACACCACTTACTTTCGCTATGCCACTGACCATGATGACAAATCATTAGTGTGTTTATGTAACTTTTTAAGGCCAAGAATATACTACAAGTCAGTGGCGAATCCAGGGGGGGGAGGGCTATCGGGCTACAGCCCCCCCCCCGAGCCAAGCCAGAATTCTTGATTTTATTTAACATCACTACAACCTGTTTTTTCTTAATTTATCTCTTTTAAAAATTAATAAAATCGTTTCAACATTACTTTCTGGCTTGACTGGCTCGAAAATTTTCCTACTTTTGTAGTCATTCCACTTGTACTTGTAGCGTTGAAGACATTTTTTGGCTAGTTATTTCATTGTAATTTTTATTAAATTATCGAAAGTATTGTATTGTTTTTTACGATTCTTATTGTCAGGTGAGTAAAGTCTGTAAAGTTAAAGAGTTTTGGTTTACTTTAGCCTTCAGATTTTACCTTCATCACGATAATACAAAATTTTTATGACCTCAGCCCCCCCCCCCCAGACCCAAATCCTAGATTCGCTACTGCTACAAGTGATAGCATATACTATCAGGGGGCGAAAAGATGCCATTCCCCGGGAGCTGTTCACACAATCTGTTCTAATGATGATGGGAGGGAAGGGGGGGGCGAAAAAATCATATTGTGACCTGGGCGCCACTTACCCTAGCTACGCCACTGTATACAACAGGACACAGCAATATAATGTAATGCAATTTCTTATTGAAATTAATTAAAATTTGAATGTATTTATTGAAATTAAATATTAAACCAATACTCACAGTTTTTATTTTGTTTAATATTTACTAAGAATACTGACTTTTATTTCAGTCTTGTTCCTGATTGGCAAGCCTCTTTACAAGATGAAACCAGCTGATGGAAACATATTCCAGTCTGTATTTAAATGCATATGTGTATGTACCCTATTTTTTTTAAAGAAAAAATTCTTTCGTTTCAATTAATTTCAATTTTAAACACATTTATTCTTTTTTAAAAAATTTGAAGTATCTTTGAACTCATGTCATTTCCATACTGTAAAGCAAATATATATATATTTGAAAACCTTTCTATTTTCTTTTACGGTTTTAATATAAAATGGTAATTTAAGATATCGTTTTTCTATTGTTTGGTCTGTTAAAAAAATAAGCCAAAACCAAAGATCTGCTGTATATGTGAACCTGGTGCATGTTAAATTTTCCACACAGGGTGGAATGCCCTTCCAATGTTGTCTTGTAGAAGTTTGGATAGAGGGGGGTACTGACTCAGATGTTGTCGTTCTCATGAGACAACAGTTCAAAATTGTCAATGAGGCCCGTCCCAAAATAGGCCATGTTTTCCTTCAAAATGGGATGTTAATTATATAACTAGAAACAACTACAGAGACCCAATATTATATATTTCAAATTAATAGGTGACAAATCTGACATTTTTACAGGGTAATCTAAAAGTTCTATCATGCCCCAAGAAGGAAACATTCAGTCATTTCGTGGAGAATTATCCTACGTTCAGAGGAATTCAAGTCTTGATTCATCAGTAATCGACAACATATTTTGCAGACCGTTTGACCGTCTACTTATTGCGATTAAATTAAAAAGTCTTGTTAAGCTAGACTACTCAATGAATATCCAGAACCAGCATAAGATTTTCGATCACATCTGCGGAAGTATTATTTTGCCAGCTTTGCACTGACTAAAAAACAAAGAGATCAAATTCCATTTATCTTAAGCCTTCCATTCACTTCACAGATAAACTGGATAATTTGGAACGCGAGAAGGAAAAAAGCCATGAAAATCTACGGAAATCAGCCAAATGGCTTGCGGTGATTGGAATTCCGTCTGGACCGAAATCGGAGCGTAAACGCTGGAGTTTAAAGTCCCGCTTCAGAGGGACCCTGAAAGAGGCTAGCGAAAAGAACAATGCCTTGCGTAGATTGAAGCCTCGCTTCGAGGATAGCAGAAATTAAAATATGCAGACTGGGGAAAATCGAAGAGCGATTGACAAGCAGCTGTAGAGAGGGAAAGAAGATCGCTCCTCCCTACCTTCGTTCAGAGTTAGCGTCCTTTTAAATACAAGTGAATGGCGTGCCTGTATTTTTCGATTACAATGGGTGAAAAATAAACGGGCTTAGGACAAATGGCATGGCTATCCTTCAAGTGAATGGCCGGCTTTAGAGTCCATGGAACACCTGATATTTTTGCAGATTCTACCTAATTTTGCATCGAACTGTAAGGTCTAGGAATAGCTTAATTTTAGTTTATGTATTTGATGCATAAAGCGGTTAAACCTGTAAAAATCAAAATATCTTCTTTTTTTATGGCGAATAGAAAATAATAATGAAATGAATACTCTTTTGAAATTTCAGTTTGGAGTTGGAAAATTTGCAATTACAGTAGAACCCCGTTAATCCAAAATTCCGGTTAATCCGAACCGATATTATTTTCGAAAATTATACACTGACGAGCCAAAACATTATGACCATCCCCACATTTTTCAATGAACTCGGCTGGATGACGTGGAAGGCATGTGGTTAAGTGAGAATGGTATTGAACTGCTGCTGGAGAAGGTAAGCAATCATTCTTGCACTTGCGAGTGATGGGAAAAACTGCTGATCTAAGCGAACTTGATAGAGGGCAGATCGTAATGGCCCGAAGACTCGGAACGAGTATCACCGAAACTGCACGACTGGTAGGTTGTTCACGATCTGCCGTTGTTAGTATTCATGCAAAGTGGATAAATGACGGTGACACCAGCAGTAGACGCCAAGGTGTTGGTCGTCCACGCGTCATCAAAGAAAAAGGACGTCAGAGACTGTCCCGCTTGATAAAGCAAAATCGGCGCCAGACAGTGGCTCAGCTGACAGCCCATTACAATGCAGGTCCAAGCGCAAGTGTTTCGGAACACACAGTTCAGCGGACACTGTTGGATATGGGACTGTGCCGCAGACGCCTCACTCGTGTGCCTCTGTTGACCATCGTCAACTACGCCTACAGTGGGCCCGGGAACATCGAGACTGGACCATGGATGAGTGAAAGAGAGTTGCCTGGTCGGATGAATCCGGATTTCTCATTCATCACGTCGATGGTCGTGTCAGGGTACGGCATCTGCCAGACAAACAGTTGCTCCCCTCTTGTACAGCAGGTCATACACAGGCTGGTGGTGGCGGTATGCTTTGGGGGACGTTCTCATGGGCGGCTCTGAGACCCGTAGTTATGATAGAACAGACCATGAAAGCTGCGAACTATCTCAACATCACTGCAGATCAGTTGGACCCTTACATGGCGTTTGTCTTCCCAATTGGAAATGGAATCTTCCAGCAGGACAACGCCCCATGTCACAAGGCTCGGATTGTGTTGGAGTGGTTCGAGGAGCATACTGATGAATTCCACTTAATGTCCTAGTCACCTAACTCGCCGGATCTTAATCCGATGGAGCACATTTGGGATGTCATGGAGCGGCAGCTCAGAGCTCAAACACCACCATGTCCGAATATCTCGAACTTTGCTTGACCGCTGCTTAGACATTTGGTGCAACCTGTCTCCAGTCATGTACCAAAAACTTGTGGCATCTATGCCCAGGCGAGTTGCAGCTGTTTTGAAGGCCAAAGGAGGCGCAACGCGTTATTGAGTAGGTGGTCATAATGTTTTGGCTCTTCAGTGTATGTAATTGAAAAGATTTAAATATACATACTAAAAACAAAAAAGTACTTTTTCTTCAGCATGTATAATTTTGTACACATTGAAAAAACTAATGCAATTCGCCGTAAGATAAGGTCACTTCTTACAGGAGCAAATCCATTATTCTAATGAAAAGGGGAGACATATTCTCTTGCTTTTGAATAAAAGAATTCAAGAGATAGTAGTACTGAGTACTTATAGCTTCAATTTTTTTAACACACACCTTTTTCTTTTCTATTTTTATCGGAATTTCGGGTAATCCAAAATTTTTTGTAATCCGAACAGACACCGATCCCAATTAGTTTGGATTAGCGGGGTTCTACAGTACATGGATTTTTTTACATAACTAGGAAGCTGTTGAAAAAGAAGGAACTTCATCTTTAATTAATCACTCTATAAATTGTTTTTACCCTTTTTACTCTTTCTTGCAATTATTCAATGGAGTGTGAACTTACAAAAATTACCGAAACTTTGATTGGATAACTCATAAAATTTCGATTTTTCCAATCTAGCATGCTATATCAGGAAAAGCAAAAAGCAAAGAAAAGAAAAAGCCTCATTGGTTGGATTATGCAGATGATAAATTCGATGTGAGTAAATGCTTCAATTACTTCTGTAAACACAGATTTCTTTTCTTTTTAGCAGAAAAGAGGCTTAAAAATCTTTCTAATATCTGGAGTATAAGACTATTTTGAATATTTAAATTTCATTTATTTTTTTACAGAGAGATCTGATAAAAGACATCAAGACACTTATGCACGTTTTATGGGTGTTTATACCTGTACCTATCTTTTGGGCACTTTTTGATCAAACTGTAAGTAAAAATAGCTAAAATATAGAATATTTAATAATTTATGATTATAAACATAAGTTTACAAAAAAGTTAGATTGCATACAAATATTATATTGGATATAAACTAACGCTCACTTTTTTTTAGGGTTCAAGCTGGACATTACAAGCAACCAAAATGAATGGAGAAGTGGTAAGTTTATTCTTTTTAAAAGCTTTTACTAAGTTCGAAATGTTTCATGTTTGTTAAATGCTTTTACTAAGTTCGGAATGTTACATGTTTGTATGTAAGGTTGGAATTTTGTGATCGATTTTTCACTCACTTCTTAATGCACTAGAGTTCTGAAATTTTGTATATTTACTGGGTCTTGATGACAATGCAATATTTTAATAATTTTAGAGCTTTCAGTTATCAATTAAAGAAAAAAGTTTGCAAAATTACGTTTCCTTGGTAGGTTTCCAGGGCGCCATCTATAGTATTTTTGAGAACTAAAATATTTTTTTCTTTTTTAATGCATTGATAAAAGCGTTTTTTAAAAAAGTTTTTTTTTATATTTATTTTTAAAGGGACAGTGTAAATAACAGTATGTTAAACAGCGTAAATGACTTTTATATTGTAATTTCTTTTTCTTCTTTATTCTACCGAATATTTTCCTCAATTTGAATTGCAAAATATTTATATTTCACTTTCTTAAAATTCAGTTTAATGTAAAATTAAAATGTTATTGTTGAGCTGAATGATTATAGATGAAATTAACTATTCTTTGGTGAAAAACTGAGGGAGGAAGAAACGAGATTTTCACTTATGACGAGTGTTTTCAAGTCTATCAACAAGTGTTTAAGAAAAGCGAAACAAATTAAAATACTATGAAACAATGACAAGTAAACAAAATGAAACTATTCATTTCTTATACATTGCTATTTGTCTGCTTCTTTTAAGTTTTCTTTCCTTTAAGAATGGTCCAAAGACGTAGAGTAATTAAAAATTATCAAAATCCTGAATTTCATTATTACTTTTATTTTGTAAAATCCTTTCTATTCTAATTTTGCTTAATCTGGAGTCTACCGTGCGGACTTCATTCCTCTTAGGATCGCCAACTCTTTGCCGCCAAGAACGGAGATGAGAGAACATTTGTTTTGGTTGCGCAATGATGTTTTTAACGAATGACATGCGCGCAAATTAATCTTTTCATCGGTGTTTTGCACAACAAGCTATATTGCGCCTCGTTTCGATTGGACCATTTTGTTCATTTCTTCGATGTGATTGGTCGATTCGTTCGAATTTCAATAAAACTGTTTGGAATTATTAGGTTTGAATATCGGTTTAGTACTGTGTATGTTATTCTCTGTGTTTCGTTTCTCAATGAATAAGCGAAGCTACGAGTATTCCGCTATGCTGAAAGCGAAGCTGCTAATGTTTATTTAAATTTAAAAATTTGCCCGGCACATGCTCCCAGGCATTGCGTGCGGAAATTCTCGTTTTTGGATTCTTTAAAAAAACCTAGATTCCTAATATTTAATGAAAAAGCGTAGCTACTAGTTTTCTGCTATGTTGAAAGCGAAGCTGCTGATATTTTTCAAAGTAAAAAAATTTGCCCGGTACACACTTGAAATGCCTCAGGCATTGCGTGCTCAATCTCTCCTTTTCAGATGACGCATGCGCAAGAGAGCAATAAAAAGCTCACTGCACATCCAAAACAGTATTTGGCGACGGCAGTTGAAATTGCGGCAAGAAAAATTGGCGAGAAGCAGGTGCGCACCGTAAACTCCAGGTTTACCCTAATTTCCATTACTTTCAAAACTAGTTTTCGTATTTTTTAAGTATGTGAGCACATTTTCTTGTGTAATTGTAAAATGAAATGACAAGCACTATAATCTAATTATGTTTACAGTTAGGATATCATGTGAAGCCAGATCAGATGCAAGTTATGAATTCAGTCTTGATTATCGCTCTGATTCCAGTATTTGATTATGCTGTTTATCCCTTATTCAGCAAATGCAACTTACTGAAAAAGTAGGTGTTTTTTTAATTATTAAAACAAATTTATCAGATCCAACGTATGAAATGACAAATTAAAATATTTATGTATTTAATTATTTATAATAAATTCACTCTTTAACAATTTTTTCAGGCCTCTGCAAAGAATGGCAGTTGGGGGATTTTTATCAGCTTTATCATTTGTTTTTGCTGGATTTATTGAATTAGGTCTCGAAGTAAGTAGTTTTTTTACTTAAATTTAAATTTATATCTTTTTATATATAATGTCAATATAGTTAACGCTATGTATGAAATATTCACTTTTAGTTTCTGGAAATAAATGTATTCAAAACCAAAGAGGGTGAAACAAAAATTCATTTTTTTAAGTATTACATTTCTTTTAAAATAATCCATTCAAAAACACGAATTCCTGTCATTTTCTAAATAAATGATTATTCCAAAATTCTAAAACACTAACTAAATTCAAATGATATTTCAAAATTTTCCTCCTCCCATTGGTGTGCAGTGGAAGTTTGGGAAGTGGAGTGTTGACTGTTTTTTTTTTTTTTGCTTGTTTTTGCAATCCCTTGAGAAAAAACTCCTTGTGCACCAACAAGTACAACACAAGGCTTACAGAAGTAAGTAAAATACTCAAAAAAGGGTTGAAGGAAGCTTCAAATGAAAAGATACAAATGCAAATTCCAAACAGAAAAGGGGGAAGAAAAAAGAAACAAATATACAATAAAAATTGGTCACATCCATACAAACACATATGGTATCAACCAATGAAGTGAATAAAGAAGGGGCATAGATACCGAAACATATTAAAATTCTTTAAAGAGGTATAGATGCAAAATAACTGGTCACATATGCATAGAAAAATGGATAATAACGAGAAATGGAGTAAAAGCTGTACAGGGTGGGGAAAAATGAAAAAAGAATAAAGCATTCAAAAATCATATAAAAGCACACAAAATATCACACAGCATATAAAACACACAAATTTCACACAGGTGCCAAAACAAAAGGGTCTGATCCAAATATAATTGAGAAAAAAATTTGAATTCCAAAAATTGAAGAGTAAAAATAAATAAACAAAAGTAATAAGAAAAAAATTGTAAATGCCAGCAAACAAATACAAAGTTTATAGTCTATATAATGGGGGGGAAAATGCTGTCGATAAATTCAAGTCTATGCAAATCCGCCACTATGAACTCTTTCTTAAATGCAAATAGGTTGGAATACATCTGCATATTCAAAAGAGTTCAGAGTGGCTGATTTGCATACATTCCATTTATCCACTATCGTTTCATGGTGACTTTTTGTCGAATGTCTATTTTGATGAACACCGATTTCATTGCCAACAAAAGACTAAATTTCTCATGAAATAAAACACTGATATAGTTTATGGTAGGCTCATTCGGAAGCTGACAGAATGGACAAGTTTTTGGTAAATTTGACAGGTTTTAGCTTAAACGGTGTTTGCGGCTTTCAATATTAAAGATTTTGGCGGCAATTCGATTTTGCATTTCGCCAATGTTTCGGCGCTTGTAACTCGGCTTAAAATCCAGGTATTTTGATGAAAATGGTGTCATCTTAAGGGATTTTAACTGCTCTTTCAGAATATGTACTTTTTTCAATGTAGATCTGCAAAAACTTTTAAAATTTGGATTTTTTCACGATTTTTAGCAAAATCATTTTATCCGCCATAACTTTCAAACGGTTAGAGATGGGACAGGATTGCTATAGTGTTCTATGATCCCCATGGGCACTTCTATCACCTTCTTACGTTTGGCAGAATAGGACAAACGCACCCTGTATAAGTATTATATGTGTTTGTACTTTTTTATTTGCATATTTAGTCAGTGGGCCTCAAACTATTTTTTACACAACAGGTTGTCTGCACAATCAAAAAAGTTGGGAGCCGCTACCCTACAGTTTTAATGCTACCCTAATAATCATGATCTGTACCATTTATGATGTACAAACCAAATATAAATATGAAACTTTTTCGTTTCTAGAGTGGATACCCTGTTATCCCAGGAGCAGGACTCACAGAGCTGACAATAATAAATAATTCACCTTGCAACATGAGGATATTACCAGGAAACAATTCTGAAATCAACATAAACAGATTTGAGGTATTTTTTTTTTCCATTGTAATTTCAGTTCGAGAATTAATGACAAATTTTAATCAGTTTAATTCTGTAAAAATGCTTATTTTTTTCTTTAATCATGAATATATCCTCTGTTTTGAAACTATGTAACATTGAAAAAGTTGGGATTCTAACAAACAAATATATCAGTTTTCAGTTTTAAACGACATCGCCATGGGCAAGGAAATGACATGGGAGTTTATACCAGGCAACTGTTCTGAAAGCCGTTCCATAACAAAACAGTTTAATACCTCTTCATCTATAGAGTCAATGATGCTATTTTTACAAAATAATGAAATTCAAGTTATGAAAGTAAGTAGAATTCCTTAATCAAGGCTGCATTTCCATTGAAATATACTGAATAATCAGATGATGTGTTGAATACTTAACTTCTGTGAATCCTGTTTATGTATTATTGCATTATGTATCATTATGCATCAACTATGTTCAGTGCAATAGCAAGATGTAGGCAAGCGGATATAGATGCTCCCAGCATGAATTTAAAAGGGGGACTGCTATGAAGACAATATTTTAACTTATGCATCAAATGTGTTCAGTGTAATAGCAAGATGCAGGCAAGTGTATAGATGCCCCCAGCAGGAATTTAAGGGGGGACTGCCATGAAGACAGTATTTTAACTTATCTGTGAATCCTGTTTATGTATTATTGCATTATGAATCAAATGTGTTCAATGTAATAGCAAGATGCAGGCAAGTGTATAGATGCCCGCAGCATGAATTTAAGAGGGGGACTGCCATGAAGACAATATTTTAACTTATATTTTATGTTTTTAAAGCAAGAAGTTGACAAATGAAATGGGGAATGGCAAAAGAATACACCCTACGCACCATTATCTTCGCTACACATCACTCAATGTGTTTCAAGACTCATGTTATACAATTATTTGTTTAATTTCTTATTTATGTGACTTCAAAATTAAAAAAAATTGAAATTTCGACTAAATTTTTTTATGAATGATATTAAATATATTAAATGCAGGTTTCTAAAAAATGTATAACACACATTAAATAACTATTACATGAAGATAAAAAAAACAAACATCGAAGTTTCAAAATTAAAATGAAGACAAAAGTTTGTGTAGCATACAAAGTTTCATAATACCAAATGTAAAATTTTGTTGTTGAAGCACTTTTAATAATTCTGACCTACATCAGTTGGTATTTGTTTTTAATGTTTACTTTTCTATTATTCCATACATTCAATTCTAATGGTATTTGCTTATAAATATTTTACATTTTTCATAAGAAATATATTGTTTCTGATTTTCAATATGTATTTTTCTTTTATTCTAATTTTTATGGTAATAAATTTAAGCTGTAAAACTTTGATGTACATTATTAACTATTCAGTTAACTTTTATTCAAAGTGTGTATAAAAAGTTTTTGTGACACTCTGCATTTTTACACAAATGTTTCTAATTCTAATGCATACAATTTTACAATACATTTTTGATTTTTATAAGGAATATATTATTATTTTTAATATTCAACCCTTTGTGGACAGGTAACTTTTTTAGAACACTGAGATCAGGTGGCACACTCTATGCGCCATCTCGTTTCTTCCAACTCTACGCTTATTTAATTGCACATAACTTTATTTTTTATGGTATAGTAAGATTAGAGGTTGAATGGATGGATGCTACAAACATTTGTGTTCGAGTTTGAGTCTCTATATTCTTCGTGAACTGGATTGTTCTCTAAGTCAGTCTCAGAATCAGTTTTTAGGTCGCTGTACTCGGTCACTTCTCCATCGAGATATAATACATCAGATTCATGCTCAGCTGCTATTTTCTTGTTTAATTCTTCAAAAACAGTTGAATGTTGCTCTTCAGGGATAATTTCCCGCCATTTCGCGATAGCCGGGTTGGGTTATGGAGAGCTTTTCATGCACTTTCAAGCACGATCAGACCGAACTGACTGATTCATTGTCAGTGGAAACTATCGGAGCAAGTAGGAGGAATGCTAATACAAAGTTAGACGGGTGATGAGCTGTCTACCTTTGATACTTTTTATTCATCTTATGATAAATATCCACTTTTGAACTCTATACGCCGTACCTGTCCGCAAAGTGTTAAGTAATGACTTTTTTATTATGTAATAATTTTAATATGTATATTTCAGAATTCTGAGAGTAAACAACGAACCGAAGATGGAGAACCGAAAATTAGGCTTTATTTTACCACGGATTTTGAATTTTCATCGAATCAAACATCTTTTAAACTCGATGCACCGTCAACTCAAGTATACATGTTCCCTAACAACACAAATGAGCTTATGAAATCTGGTGTGACGGAATACAGCAAGACAACTCCCGGAAAGTAAGAATTCAAAACATTTTCTGAAATTTAGAAACATTAGAATTAGAATTTGAAACATTTTCCTGCAAAATAGCTTTCTGCACATTTTTAAGTAGAATTTTTTTCACTTAGGTACAAGATATATCTTCCACTGAATGACACTGCTCATGAAAGAGAACCGGTGGGTGAAGTAGATCTGAAATCTGGAGGCATTTATATAGGTGTTATTTATCAGAGTTCATCACCAAATATTTCAGTAAGTTTTAAAGTAGATATTAAACATATTTGTAAATATGGATTTAATATATTTGTAGGTATAGTTTTAATATATATGGATATACATGGTGAACAATAACTCCGTAGAAACTTAAAAATTCATAAAAACCGAGAAAATAACAGAAATAAAAAACGATTTGCAAGGTCAGCATCGCTAGGTCATGGGAATTTTTTTGACAAGAAAAAAAACCCTTAAAAAACAGCCAATAGGTGGCGCTGACGTACACAAGTCAATGCAGTCAAGTCAAAAATCCAGCAACGGCAGAGTGCAGCTGGCAATGGTCGCTGATTCCTGGTTCACGTGAAACAACTTCAACAACAAAGCTTTATCCTTCGCATTCAGCATCTTTCTTCACTTGTTGTGGTTGTGGATTAGGAGCAAAAGTTCTTAAAACCGTCTCATTTGCATATTTCCACCAAAGTCGCTCATACCAGCGCCATCTATCGGCTGTTTTTTGAGTTATTTTTTCCTGTCTTAAAAAATTCATGTGAACTAGCGATGCTAACCCTGCAAACCGTTTTTAATTTCCACTATTTTTCTGGTTTTTATGAATTTTTAAAGTTTCTACGAACTTTTTGTTCACCCTGTATTATATATCTAATATATTTCTAAATATGGATTTATATTTTTTTTAATATTGAACATTCGCATTTAACTTATCTGTAAATATATATATGCACAATTATTTCTTCGCGAGTTCAGTTCAGTACAACTATTTCAAGTATAGTACATATGGCTGAAAGTAGACCTTCCCTATTAGTATAGAGATATTGTATGTATTTTTATGTTTTTGTTTGATATTCTGAATTCCGTACAATATTGTGAAGATATTACAGCAGTATTGTAGATCAACATGTGCTATTTGGGTTAGTCAAATGAGTTAATGAATATTTTAGATTTTTTTCCATATCAATCAGTTAAATATTTCGGTTTTATATAGATGTATATACATTTTCACATTTAGTTATTTTCTTTATAGAATTTCATGGTTATTTCTATGGTAGAACCCAACACTGTTTCTATATTGTGGCAAATACCATCCTATGTAATACTCACGACAGGTGAAATCATGTTTTCAATAACAGGGTTAGAGTTTTCCTATTCTCAGGTATGTGATTTGTCTAAGTGGTTACTTCTATAAACTTTAATAATATTTCAAATTTTTGAAAATTTATTAATTTCATTTTTAAACATTTAGGCACCTCAATCAATGAAATCTATTGTACAAGCAGCTTGGTTACTCACAGTGGCATTTGGAAATCTTATAGTTATGATTATAGCAAAACTAAGTCTATTTGATAAGAAGGTAATATTTCATAAATTTTAATATTAATTATAAGTGTGTACATTAATATATTTATTGACTGTTAAGCACTTTTATTGAACCTAATTAGTATGTTTAGTATGCAAATATAAAAATGATATACAAGACCTTGGGTTGATGATTGCCCTCATACAAATAAATACTTCTCTGCCTATTCAACAAGCTATTTCACACAGAAAATTAATTATACAATCAATTGTATATCTTTAATTGAATCTGAATAATTAAATTTATATTTTGAACAATAATTCTTTATTTTAAATCCCTTTTTAAGTAGCTCTATGTTGTGAATTGCTAAAATTATTATATATTTAAAAACTAAGTTTTTGGATTTTTTTTTTTTTTTTTTTTTTTTGACTAATTTCATTTAAGAAATAAGAATAAAAAAATCTTTTCCATATATCAAAAGCAAGGTATTTAAATAAATACCTTGCTTTTCAAAATAAATAAATGAAATAAAAGAGAGGAATTTTCTTTCCTTGTACAAAGCTTTCAGTAATATCCTAGTGTTTATGTTGCCTTTTTTTATTGACAAGTAGGTAACCATAAAAATATTTATTATGATTAATCAAAGTTTTGCATACATTTTTAAAAAATGTGCAGAAAACGTCTGATTATCCTACTGCACTCAAGCCAGGGATGGTTCTATTTGGGGTTGGATATATTTAAGAGAAATTAAATAGTAATTTTCATTTAATTTCTATTTAGAGAAATATATAAAACTAGGGGCTCCACCCTCTGTTTGCTTTCGCTCGCAACCCCTGAAACTGCTTACACAGTTCCATTTGGATTACTTTGCTCGCTCATCGAATACTAAAGTACTTTAGTCTAGGTATGATTATTAGTAACACAGAAAGAATTATTGTTCTGACTTAATAATGTACCAACAATATACAACATAAACAACCTGGGAAACCTTTGATTTACATGCATTTAAAAGGGGGAATCACTGTTGGGGGTTATATTAATTTCATGTTAAAAAAGTGTGCAGTTTTATCATTCACCATAAGCAGAATGAAGTAAATTCACTTACAGTGAAAATATATCTGGGATAAAATAGTCTGTACAAACAAGATACCAAAAAAATTCTAATCTATATATATACATGTTGCAAACAGTATGCAACTTTAATCATTCTCTGAGAGCAGAGTGCAAGAGAACTTTATAGTGGACATCATTAGTATCATAAAAGGGTACTATCTCGAAAATTCATATAACTTCCCTATATACACAATTGTAAATTTCAGAGTTTGGCGACACGACAGCATTTGGTATACTTTTTGCTGGAGTTCAATTCATTTCGCCAATAAAGTGCTTGACAAAAATTGCATATTTCCATCATCATACCACAATCGTGCTTGGAAACGTTCGTTTTGAATTGGGAATTCACCCTATTAACCATTTGTTGCTCACTGCGTGCTCTCGCTCCCCGAAGCCTATTGCCGATATTTATGGCCGATCTTCGCTGAAATCATCGAGGGATTCCCTTGCACACTGCTCTCATCTACGAAAATTGTATTCAACAGTTCGCAAACAACTCATTTTAAATTAATAAATTCAAAAAAAGTAACGAATTATCCTATATCGTGTAAGCGATTAGCTCAACCAGTTAGTGGAATGCTCGGCGTCAGGGTTGAGATTGGTAAACAAACTGATCATTGCCAAAGGGGAGAAAGAAATAAAGGTCCTTTTTGTGCCACGCATAAGCGTTTTATATAATATAGATTATAAAAATAAAGAAATTTTAATTCATGTTAAAGAAAAATAATTTATTATATATGTAACTACTGATTACATAGCAAATATATAAATCGCTAGATTATTACCTTGTATGATGCTTTTTATGTGGCTCATCCAGTTATTTATAGTTTTACACACTTTTATTTAACTTTGACATGTTTTGCGTTTGTAAAGATGGAATTTTGTAATCTATATTTCACTTTCTTCCTGGTGTGGTAGTTTTGAAATTTTTTACACTCATGTTATTGACGACAATAGAACTTAACTGTCAATTAAATTTTGATTCAATATGAGTGGCACTGCCTGGTAGTAAATTTGAGGAAAAAGATTCCATAATATTTATAATAATGAGTAAAAAGTTGAAAATAATTAAAATAAATATAATTTCTTAATAATCACTAATAAAAGTAAGTATTAAAAATATGTTTGTATTAAATTTAATTTGCTTTGTTTTATTACAGTCCTATGAGCTTTTCATGTTCGCTGTGCTTATGGGCTTGGATATGCTTGGTTTCTCAATCATGGCATACTTTTTCAAATATGTGGAGGGAAGTAACTATGGTTCCTCAAAGCCAGATAAAAATGGGAAAGACAATGCAGCTTATGAAGAAGAAACAGACTTCAATAAATGAAAGAAAAAGTACTTTAAAAAATGTGCTACAAGTATCTTGAAAAGATATTACTTAAGAGTTCTAATTCCTGCAAAAGGAAGTATTGTGAAGAATGTTTGAAGAGTGAATGTTTGACAAACGAATGAATTGCATTCGTGCATATCTTATAATGTTATTATTGTGCATTAAAAGAATTTTAAAACATCTATTTTCATACATTAGTACAGTCATTCTGTTATTGGAACATTCCATTTATATATATAAAAAAGTGAGATTATTTTATTTTATTGAGCAATTTTTTTATATTTTGGAAACAAATACCAATTAGCACACTTTAAGTCATTCCAAGAAATGTAATTTATTATGTAAATAATGTATTTTATTTGATGTGGTTGTTGACATTTTACATTGTACAAAAATATGTTAAATAAAGTTTACTGAATGTTTAAACAATGTGAGTGAACCTTAATTTGTGTTTACATTAAAAGTATTTTTGTACACATTTTTAATATACATTATTTTAAAATATGTATCACAAGTAAAATGCAATTAAACATTATGCAAACATATTTATAGTACATCACGTGCTTAAATGAGGTATGAATTTTCCTCTTCTTTCTTACCATATAAAAAAATCTACACATCTTAAGTCCAAAATTAGAAAAAAAAATAAAACAAATATATTATAGTAAGCATTGAGAAAATATAACATGGAATTCTACAAAAAAAGTTCATGATTTTGTGTTTTGAATAAAAGAAGAGAGGAAAATTGTTAAAAATTTTTTCAAACATTTTAAAAATAATAACTAGATGATAATTATACTCCATTTTTATACTTAATCAAAGAAAATCTCCTATTTTTCATATACTTTTTACTTTCTTGTATACAAAGAGAAAGTATTGTAATCGTCAAAAAATTTGAACTCGAGATTTTGACGAATCTCCACATTTTAGACCTCCCTGATTCCGAAAAACTCAATTTTGGAATTATGTCTGTCTGTGTGTCTGTGAACACAATAACTCGAAAACTATTAGAGCTACGGGGATGAAATTTGGTATGTGGTCTTTAAACATAATTTGTAGGTTTCTATCAAATTTTGGACAAAATCCGTCCACAGGAAGTCTATCTGCCCGCGGTCATGTGAACACTATAACTCAAAAACTTGAATAGCTAGATGATAAATCTGTGTACCAAATTTTATTCATCATGAATGTAGGTCGGTATAAAAGTTTGGGCCAAATCCGTCAAAGGGCTGATTGTCTGTCGGTCTGTATAATCGCATACTTGTAAAAATTATATCTCCTAAACCCATTGGCTTAGATAAATAAAAATTGGTATGACGTTTGCTAATATAAATTATAGATCTGTGCTCAAATCTTTCAATCCGTTGAAAAAAAGGTGTCCAAATTGCATATTTGGTTCAAAATGCACATTGCAACTGTGTGTTGGCGAGCGTTTCGCTTATTTTACTCAAGTTGGCATTTGACCTTGGCGAAGGAAATTGTAGCTTCAGACGCTCTTCGGAAATTATGGCAACCCCTGAACCCGAAAGTAGTAAGATTTCGTTCCCAAAAACTTTATTTAAAGTTTTGTACCTCAGCGCGCATAAAAATTGAGAACTTGCGCAATTTTTTTTAATTATCATTTTCCTTTTACACATAATCATAAAAATGGGCGCAGATCATTTTAAAATTATGACTCAGAGTTTAGGAAGCAAACGGGACAAATAGTATACGGCACGCATGGAAACCCTAATTAGAAGGAAAATTACACCTTTTTGGGAAGTATGCAAGAAAGTTTAGGGGAGACCACTCCCGCTGGTTTCATGTATTGTACTTTTATCAAACACAGGTAAGTACCTGTGTTTTAAAAAAGTGAAATACAATTGTTATAAAGAAAGGGCAGGGGTATAAAAGCAATTTTAAAAAAAAAATCACTCGTCTAGTAAAATTCAAATAAATGAGATATTTTGTTTCATAAAATATTTAGCAATGAATTTTCTAGTAGATAACTTTATAAGCATATTGGTCTAGGAAGGCCTAGCAGAAAGATCACAGTATACAATATTTTATAATTTTGCACAATGGCATAAATATATCATGTTACATACTATCTGGTTCTACATGGAAAGGATAAATGATAGGTAGTAAGAGAAATTACATTCAATTTGTAAAAAAGCATTTTTATGTCAAAAAATGAGTTAGTGAAAACTTCACTACCCATCTAAACATGAATTTTAAAAAGTGAGAAGGAAGCACTATTAAAAAGAAATAATTCTAAACCTTACCAAATGTCACAAGAAAAAGAAAATATTTCAAGGTAAGATGACATTTATTTATTAAACAAAAAGGATTACTGTTAAAGAAGCAGCAAAAGGAATTTTCCCCATGTTTTTCAATTGATGGTTCATTTGAAAATAAATCAATATCATAAGTCTATTCAATTAAATATGTTTTAATTTGTCTCAAAATGGTTTTATGATAGAAATCAAACAATATAATTACAAGCAAAAAAACCAGTGTACGGAATGCAATACCAGAGGCTTTTTGCAATAAACAAATATTTTCTGAAACTAAGGATGTATCTCAAAATCTAGAATAAGACTGAGGTACAAGACAACATCAGTACACCACAAGAAAGCTATTCAACTTCAACAAATTAACACTAATACAAAAAGAGTAAGTAGTCTTCTAGAATCAGAGAGGAAAATTTAACCCTAATCCCAAGAATAAAGTCCTCCCACTCAGGCTACATTGGACTCGCATCTGTTAGTTGAGATTAGCATCTAACCTCAACTCTGAGAGAACTCGTATTCTATTTGCTATCATTCTAACTCTTGCTAAAACTGGTCTATCAACTTTCAATACAAGTGACAAAAAATAATTTTGCATCTTTTATTTAGCTAAGCTATCTCCCCTGGTCCTATGCTTAACTGGCATATGTTAATGGACCAATTAATTAATTGGTTACAGGAGGCAAAGAGAGATGGGAACCTCAAAAGATACAATTTCAAGCCTTACTGACAAGAAGTGCTTGGATGCATAATCTTTGGAAAATCACAGAATTTTCAAGTTGGACATCCAACAATAATGCTTTATCTAGTTAAATATGTTGTACATGTTAAGTAAAATATAAAATTAAGAAAAAGATATGGAAATATGGTTAAATATAATTTGGTTATTTGACCTGCCCTTACTGGCATACAAATTTCAGTCACTAGCCGTTCTGAGGGAAAGCGGTAGAAATTTGGAGTACAGCTCTATACACTAAAATTAAGCAATCTGAGTTATGACAGTGCAATAATAACTAACAATTAATATTCACTCTCATAAATACAAATCTGCTAAACATAGTGATAGGTTTCTTGACTAACTAATTATAATTCAAACAAAACTGCAAAATATCAAACATATTTATTAAATCTGACTTATGAATAATCTTAATTGTTGATTACATTAAATATGACCATGAAAACAGAATTCAATGCAATAAAACATACTATGCTATATAAAAGAGATCACTTTTAATTAACTATATAAAAATATAACAGTTTCAAAATTTCCAATTCCTAGCTCCAACAGTTACATCAAAAAGAGCAGGTTGATGGAACTCTCCTTTACAATCAAGTAAATAATAAAACCACCTGTTTTTTATTTTGATTGGTAAATAAGATTTAGCTTGCTCTCGAGTCATCATGCAAGACATTTGCTGAAGAGGCACTTTCAACTGTATTGTTTTACCAAATGGTCCATATGTAACAAAAGAGGCCACATTACCTCCTTTACATAAAGTAACAGTTTTCACAATCCGTGATGGCAAGGAGTAACAAATGAAGGCAGTTAAAAATCCTGAAAATTAAATAAAAACAATTTAGGTATCACTTTTAATATAAATAATTTTAAAAAATCTTAATGCATTTTAAACTTGAAATAACAACTTTAGTTGCTTTTAAATTAACCCTTCATTAGGCTATTATATGTATCTTATCCTTTTAAGACCAGAGGTATTTTTGTAACCAATGGATTGAATGCTGACTACAACTAAAAAATGGACGATATCAGCCTGGTCATCTAATGAGAAAAATATATCTGGAGAGATTCTGGAAACAAGAAAAATCATTTCTTCTGGCATTTACTGCATACAACTGACCAGGAAGAGAAATATAAGCTAATGCCTGATGCCCACACAAGCTAATGTCTAAACCCGAATGTAAGCTAATTGCCCGGACCATCAACAGGCTCAGCCTTAAAGGGTTATTGAGCATGATTATCTCTCTGATCAAATACTCCTCTTTTCAAGTACAACATTTTAAACTTTAATTTCAATAGTCAAATACCTAAAATATATTTATTTTAATTCATATTATTTTATTTTTACAATGTTATGAAAGCATTCCTCATATTTTTTGCAAATCATTTGCACTGTAAAGATTACCTATACTTTTTAGAGGTCAATGTGAAACTAGAAAAGAAACACTAGCATTAGTCATGGCTCTTTTAAAAAATCAGTCATAATTTCTAAAAGGAATTCATTCATCACATTAAGTCCATTATATATAAAACAATCACAATAGTATCCACTTAAAATATATAAAAATAAAGCAATCAAAAAGAAAAAAGCTTGCAACTTTAAGTGTAGTGATCTAAGATATTTAAGAATTATAGTTGGTGATAAGTGATTTCATCCGAAACTCTATTAGTCCCCAAGCCTTGATTGTCTAACTAAAAGGACACAAAACCATTGTCAACTGATGGAGTACAAAATATATCCAAGTGATCACCCATGCCTTATGGAGGGTTAAATGGACAGCAGCTGTTGCCAATTTATGGTATGACATGTTTTTTATATATATTTTTACTTCATTTTATTTTAGAATAGCCACCACCAAAATGTGTCAAGTATAGACACCTACACCACATACAGCTTTTGCCACATTAAGAAGTTAATTAATATTTTTATGACTGTAAAGTTGTTTCCCTGATATGTTAATCTTGTGACAAGAAAGACAATTTTATAGAGGTTGTACTGGAAGCCAAGCCAATGAACCTCGATTTTGGCAACAAAACGAAGCTTCTAGAAAATTCAGGAATTGCAGTCCTACCTCTACTGGGAATGGAAATTTAGAGAACCTTCATGAGAATTCTATGTGATGTCACATCCTGTCAGAAAAGGTATAAAAAATAAATTACTCAAACCAGGAGGTGATAGACATTGAACGCTACTGAAAGTTCTCTTAGATTTATTAGTGGTCTGCCATCTACCTGTGCTATTAATTTATAAAAGCACTGATTAATTTTGCTACTCGTGCTACTATTTGTTTTTTGGAACATTCGTGGAATAAAGAGTCATTATTTTTTTATTATCCTGCTTGTTCGACAACATTCACATACACCCACTGGACGTTTCTTGTAACAATATACAAAATTTACATCTTTAGCAGTTGTTGGTTTTTGGGAAATGGACCTATCTTCCAACTCCAAAACCACCATTTGTCTTTTGGAGTTGGAGGATTTTGCTCAAATTTTGTAAATCGCAATATATTAACAGGAAAAGCCTCAATTACCACATGTTCTGTCTGCTGTTCGATTGATGGAAAAGTATCCAGTGTTTAGTATCAAATTATGCAAATAAAGGTGAAAATTATGTCAGTTATTTATAAGTCAGGTTATTTTATTCAGAAAATAAAAGAACTAGGAAGGTACATGCATTGAATTTTAAAACAATTAGTCATATAGTCATTAATATCTAACAAAACAAATAAAAAATTTTTAAAATATCTTGCAACACTACACATTTTTCTTTATAGGATTATCACACATTTTCCTGTGTGTTTTTTCGAAAAAAGTAAAATAAGTTCACTTTCTACTTAACTAAAATTGTTCTTAAAATTTAAGTATCAAGGCAAACATCTCTATTACTAAATTTCCAATCCAAAGTTATCATTTTAATTAAATTCAACATAGATGTTAATTAAAAGAAAGACTGCAACTAAAAAAATACTTTTGAAAGAGCAGCATCTCTATTTTTTTAATATTTAGAGAAGAAATTCTCCACTTTTCATTCATCTATGCTCTCCACTCTGGGAGCATAAAAATATTCAAGTATGTTCACAATAGCTGGTGGTATTACAAAATGTCTTACACTATTAAGCATAAGTTAATGCTTTCTCTTAGTACAACTTTTTTAATATGCTGTAGTTCATCACAGACATGAAAATACCTTCAGCAAAAATTGAAGTTGGTTTACTTGATTAATGAGTACTTTTCAGTAAACAAATTATTTTTTTAGTTTACTTTTATACTTTATGTTTAAAAGATTTTATTTTACATGTTGTTGTTCATTCTAAAACCATATTGCCTTTCCTACAACAGGAACATTTTTAAGCCACCTGTAATCACAAGTTTTCTCTGAAATTTATTATGTTTCATACCTCTTTAATTTTTCAAAAAAGAATAAGTATCTGATTCAGCTGGGTTTTTTTTTTACAAGTTGTATGCATTATGACAGATATCTTGCCATTTGAAATGATACATGCTTCACATGTTGCTCTTCATGAAACTGGATTTGTTGTACTAAAATTTGTATTCCATTCAATATATGTTGTTTCATCTAGAGAATCCTTTTCTTTTACTTAAGTCATTCGCAAAGAGCAACCTGCAGAGAAACCCCTTTATATTTCTGATCCTATGTACTATCGCAAAAAAAAGACTTGTTTATCTTACATACCCTTTAAGTTTGGCCACATTATTTTTGAAACTCCAAGTATGTATGGTTAAAGTAAAGTTTATGGTGCACAGCCCTTTCTCCCACTTTAGCTCGCCAATTCCTTGCCGTTGAGCAAAAGACGGATTGGCGACATCAAAACATTTGTTTTTGGTTGCGCAGAAATCTTCCTATTTGTGCAGGAATCGTTATATTTTTATTTTGCGCTTCAGCGTTGCGATTTTATTGGTCAGGTATGTGCTATCTACGATTTCATTGGTTGATTTCTTAGAATTTGAATAAAACTTTGTTTGGAATTTATCGTTTGGAATCGAAATTCGCATTTCTGGAATTTATTTTAAAAGCCTAGATTCCTAACATTCAATGAAAAAGCAAAGCTACTATTTTCCCGCTTTGCTAAAATGCTGCTGATGTTTTAAAGTTTAAAAAATTTGTCTGGAACACACTTGCAATGCCTCAGGCATGGAGTGTGGAAATTCTCATTTTTGGAATTTAAAAAAAAAAAAAAAAACCTAGATTCCTAACATTTAATGAAAAAGTAAAGATAATATTTTCCCACTTTGCTGAAAGCAAAGCCACTGATGTTTTTTTAAATTTGTTTAAAAAATTTGCCCGGAACCCACTTGAGATACTGCAGGCATTGCGTCCATAAGGCAACAATAAAATGCTCACTGTGCAAACAAAACAAATATTCTCACATCACCAAGCCATCTTGCTCTTGGCGACAAAAAGTTGGCGATCCTAACTGGGGGGGGATGGATGTTCACCATAAACTTCACTTTTACTGTATATATATATACAAATGACATAAAGAAAACTTTAAAATACTAGAAGACATGATAATAAAATTTAACATGCATCATTAAATTCATGTTAATAATGATCATTGAAATTTAACCCTCTAAGCGTTTCACACTTATTTTTCTGTTTCTCATATTCAGTTCAAAAGCTGATAATTCATGTTTATACGTATAATTTCTTAAACTACATAGATAAAATATTCTTAGGAGTTCTAAGACTTTATTAAATGCAATAAAGCAAATTTAAAAGCAAATTTTCAAGACTTTAAAGCTAGTGTATCAAAATAGCTAACTGCTCAGAGGGTTGATAATCAGCTCAATGGTTGCAAATGAAATGCTTGGTTGAAATCTAGAAGTCGGTACACACTCTTAAAATGGCGCCAAGTCACCAAAGCTAATACAGGTAATACCTGCATAAAGCTTTGGCAACTTGGCTCCAATGATATGAAGCGGTCAACCTCTTGCTTTGGCAGCGTTTTAAGAGTGTGTACCAAATGGGGGGTTTTGCAAATTATAAGATTATAAAACGTATGATGTTACCTAAACTGAAACATGCTAAACTAGCTATGATTCTGTGCTTAGAAGCACCCAAATTTACATCTCTCCATGATTTCTCGTTTGACTGTGTGCCAGTGTCTCTGGATGGCTTTGTATCTTTAAGACTCATAAAAATATTTAATCCTAAAACTGTACATATTCCAAACTGGGCGATACCATAAATTGTAAGGTAACGAATCAGTTTAGTCTTTTCTAGTGAATACAGAAGAGTGTCCTTCTTCAAACTGGTAATCTTTTCCGTGGGAAAGTAGTTACTTGAAACAATTTTACTTAATGGTTTGTACTGAAAACACACACTGGATTTACATAACACAACTCTCTTTATCGTTGGCCAAGAAAATTTAGAAGAAATACTCATGATGGTTCAATAATTAAGTCAAGAACTCAGAAAAAAAGTTAAACTTTAAAACTTAATTATATGTATTCAATGAACAATCAAAGTAACCGCATCAGCACAATAAAATCTTCATCATCATAGGCAAAAGTAATAAAGTAACCGCATTGCTATTTTGTTTACATTTGAAATCATTGCAGTTATAATTTCTAACCCACAGTTAATTTGCTACTAAAGCGATTTATTTTTTAAATTGACAAATGATAAACTCAGATTTCACAAGAATTCTTCTATTTGCACCAAAATTATTTTTACAAGATATGTAGGATATTAAATAATACAAGTAATAAGCATATAAGCGATTATTTCAAAATTCTGTCATAGCCTATGCCCATAACTAAAACTATAGAACTGAACATAGGAATATTACCTTAGGATCCATACATTTTGATTAATTTTATTTCCCTCAAGGGACTTTTCCGGGTCTATTCTGGTACCCCCGGTTGGGTTGGGAGACATCACTCTTTCCGCACGTTAACAACGGGGAAAGTGACGTCTCCCAACCCAACCAGGGGTGTGGCGCACCGTGCTACGCCATCTTACTGTAATGTATATTAGCCAATATCCGCCTCCGGACATTGGGAATTCCTTTTGTCTAGTGGTTAGGATCTTCGGCTCGTAACCCAAAGGTCCTCAGTTCTATCCATGCTGCCAAAGTGGTGACTCGCGGACAAAGAACACGCAACAACAACTTTCAGTCCCACTAATAGATGGCAGCACCAAATATCAGGTCAATGCCATCTTCTGCTACATTCACCAGATGGCAGCACGACAACTCCTACAGCAACGCAGCTCTCCCAATTCAAAGCCTGTGACACATTTCACAGCACAAAGTCTATGACACATTTCATAACACAAAGCCTGTGACACATTTCACAGCACAAAGTCTATGACATATTTCATAGCACAAAGCCTGTGACGCATTTCACAGCACGCAAAGTCTATGACCATTTCATAGCACAAAGTCTGCACGTGCCTGCGCACCACCAATCTGGGCAGCAATCTGCGCATATGCACGCAGCACATCGCTTCCTTGATATTCAGATAATATCAAACAAGTTGGGGGTTGCTCCTGTGGCGCACCGTGCTACGCCATCTTACTGTAATGTATATTAGCCAATATCCGCCTCCGGACATTGGGAATTCCTTTCGTCTAGTGGTTATGATCTTCGGCTCGTAACCCAAAGGTCCTCATTTCTATCCTCCCGCCGCCAAAGGGGTACCAGAATAGACCCGTTAGACATTTAACTGGTCGAAAAAGGAGAAAATAGCAGCAAAGATCATAATGAAAATTTATTTTCAATTTTTTCAGTAAATTCATTATTTATTTTTTCCCATTTCGTTGGGGGTCTTGGACCATGCAGCTCGATCGCCTCTGCAAAAATCTGTCATTGCCCATCAGCAGTTGGCTTTACCCAGGTAGGGTCCACAAACGCAATGGACCTTATGCACCGTTTGGATTCGAGAGTATAGAAAAACAGCTGTGGAGGAATAAACAAAACGATCGGCCTATAAGTGACTCAGAAATAAAAGCAGTTCTGAGTCAGCTGTTTAAGACTGACCAATGGCTACCGCTGGCAGGTCACGTGTCGGAGGTTGTGACGTCACATGCATAAGGTCCATGCGCAGAAGGTCTTTCCGCTCATGACGTCTAATTGGGAGCATATTCCGAAACTCCCGCTATTCCACATGGTTTTGAATTAAAAGATAAAATTATTCTTCCTGTAAGAATGGGTTAAAATAACCGATTAATGGTTCGTTATTGTTTATTCAGCATTTTACATCACAGCACAATTTTTTATTGCTTATAATTTCCGCGTTAGGTACTTTTATTTTTGAAGAAAATGATTCCTGGTTCTCTCTTTCTGTTTACAGCAAGTCTAATTAATCGATTCGCTTTCTGAGAAATGCATTCTTTTTTTTGCGCGAGAATTTTCGACAAATGAAAATAAATAATATGATCTTTTGCGCTTATTTATATCTAATCTGGAGCCGAGTTTCTGTTTTGCTTCTTTTCTCTCCTCACATTCCTATCTAAAAGGCGGAAATTTACCATATTATAAATACTTCTCGTGTGATTCAGAGCTAAGAAAGTCGCTTGACTACTGCTAAGGAAAGGTTTTTCAGTTTTCCTCTGGTTTGTAAGCTGAGGATTGAAAACGGCTCTTTTCAGAGTAAATGTGGTACTGAAAGATTTTAAAGCTTGCCTGGTTGTACAGTTGTCGGATGTTCAATGCTTTCGAGAAATTCGAAAAGCGTTCCGAAGGAAAGCGTTTCTTTTCACTCATTTTTGAAAGATCCTGATGTTCGGAAAATTTGGATTTATAGATGCAAAAAAAATCTGTAATGATGCAAATTTTTGAATTTTTGCTCAGCTCTTCATAGAGAGCGATTTTCATCATGAAATGAAGTCTTAATTGCTGGTTCCACTGCAAATAATAATATTAGTTCTGAAATCTAAAGCTGTTCCAAAATTATTTTTGTCTTCAAATAAAATGATGAATCAAAAATTTAATCAGTCACAGAGGAATACTTTTAGCAAGAGTGGAACATAATCTTCTAAAAAGTTCTATAGATTGATTTCTCGTATTACTCGAAAGCGAGCTTTGGAAACTATTTAAAAGATCGCTACAGAAGCGGCAATATTATAATCAAAGATATTTAATAGAATTTTTTTAAATTATTTATTCTGTTTCAAACATAAAATTAGCAATTAGGCAACCGTTTATTTCTAATATAGACAATGCTGATTATTACATTCCTCGAGAGATTTTATATAATATTACATATTATTCTGTTTGTGAAAATGTGATATATATATGTAATAATATCACTTAATTTTACTTTAAATTCTAATATTATATATATTTTTAAAATCTTAATTATGGTACAATATTAATGCATTCCAAAACACTTTTCTTAAACTGCAGTTTCGTTTCATTTTCCGCGCTGGAGGTATATTAAATAAGGCATTTTGTCATATTTATTACTAAAAGATACTTCAATCGCTTCCACACGCTTTCACAAAAATCATGAATCAGCGTCTTAAAGGCGCCAAACTTTTCTATAAAACACTTACGTAACTTGCTAAAAATAGCTAATATTCCCTTCTCTTTACCACATGTCTATATGTTAATCCCTTATCCGAGAGAAAGCAGGGATTTTTCGCTCTCTTTTGGCTTGTAATCCTCGTATGAGATGGACGTATTTCCTCCACTCTCCTCATATCTGAATACGTTGAATAATAAATGAAAATTGGTACTATATTAAATCTGTACTCGGCTTGATTATTACTTAATGACTGCATCAACGAAAGCATTATATATATGTGTATAATTCAATTACGAATTGTGTGATGAAAGCAATTATGCAAAAAAAGTTATTTGTTAAAAATTACAAATTAGTTTTATAAAATTTTTCACAGATATTTGGTTTCGTTTTTTATTACATGAAGTCGGTGAAACATTATTATTTTAATGAAAGTGTATTTTATAATCGTAAGTAAAATTATTCTTAACTCTTTAGTTTCTTAAGAATCATACCCTATATCAGCAAATGCTGTTTTTAAAAATTAAAGATCAGGGGCCATAGAAGTACTACCTCCTTATTTCTTACATAGAGACCATATCAGAAAGATCACTGAGTTTTATTAAACTTTTCGATTAAACACTCCAAATTTTAATTTTTTCGAAATACGTGACTCTTAAACAACGTTTCAACAGAAGGACAGGCTTAAAAAAGTTTTCTTGTCGCTAAAAGAGCTCTCAAACATGATATTTATTCCGTTACGTATCATTGGGACTAAGCGCTCTGCTCCCAATGCGACGTCATCAACGCATCCGCTCTCTGTGAGTCTAACATTATACTATCAAGTAACCGTAGGCCTAACCCTTATTTTAGAACATTGTGGACTGGGCGGTGAGGTCGACTTGCATGTGCCCAGATAGCATGCACATTTGCAGCGTGTGATTTTTTCTGGATATTATCTTGTCATGACAAGCTTGAGGCGACAAGTTTGCAGCGAAACTCCTGCAAACTTGTCGCAGTAATAACACAGCATAATCGGCCACCCTACTTGAAAAACAAGTTTGCTGTGAAGTTGATACGGCACACTTACACATCACGAAAGTTGTATGGATACAGTTGTATATATCTGGTTTTGATTCTTTGTTTCTGTTTTAAAAAACATCCGATTTTTAATAACATCACCTAGATAGACCTTCTTTTTATTAAATCAATGATAATTTGAAAAAAAAAACTAACTAGGTCTTTTTATACAAACTATTACTTTTGAAAAATTCTCCATCCCAATTTTTACTAAATATAGAACTCGCACTTTAAAGAAAACTATATATCGCCTTTTCCCCAATGTTGAAATTTTAACGTTCATAAACAAAATTAAAATTAAACCCAAAAGACAATCAATGTTGAAAAATAATAACTTACTTTGTGTCCCATATTTTTAAAAGTAATTACTTTTGAACACTAATTTCATAATTTATTCCGCTAGCAAAGCGTATTTATTAGCGAAAATCGCTCTCTCTTTCACTTCACATGACGTTCTCAAAATTATAAAAAATTAAATCAAAAAGACAATTCAAAATTCGATGTAGCGCACTCTATCTTCAGCGATCGAATTCTCGATGGTGTAGTGGTTAAGGCGACATGTTGATAGCCGAGTTATCTAGGGTTCGAATCCAAGATTCGTATGCGTATTCTCTTTTTGCTACTGGTTTGCAATGAACTTGACGTGACAAGTTTACAGCAAGTTTGACGTTTGGTGACTTTGAAGCTTGAGAAAACTTGTTTCAAACTTGTTATATATGAACTTGCGATCTTGCCGTGTCAAACTTGCTGCAATCTTGCAGACTTGCAGAGCAAAACTATTGCAAACTAAAATTGCAATATGTCTGTTGTCCTCAATTCGAGAATTAGTTGTCAAATTTTTTTATCCTCAATTGGAGACAAAGCGGCTTTATGGACGAGTTTTCTGCTTGGTTTCTTTGCATTTAAATGCGAGGACTACTTAGTTCCGATGTAATTCTAAGTCAGTGGATTCTTCAAAGCGGAAGCCCAACATCCCGGCAGATAAAGTCAAGGTTTTTAATGTAAGTAAACAAACCAGAAAACTCTTCCATAGCAAGCATACATCTCACAAACACACTTTTCTACTAAACCTAAACTAAACTAAATCCTTATTTAGAAGCATGACTTGCCTCTCAAGATCTACCAGTACAAAGACAGCGTATAATATTACTACAATATTTTTCTATATTTCTAATTTTAGATTCCTTGAGCTATTGGGGGAAGGAGCTAGAGAGCCACACTTTCACGATGCTGAAAGCAGCGCCATGAATTTAATTTTGCTGAGCATACTAAACTTGAAATACAGGTTCAAGGGATCTATGATATGCCGTATGTAATCCTGTGATATGGTATTTACGATTCTTAGCATTTTAAAAATCCGCTGATTTTCAATGTGAATCGAACCGGGAAAGTTTGAGCATATGCCTTTAACTCTTACACAAAAACTATGTATAATTTATTTGATTCATTACATCCAAGTATTTATAAGGCATGTAAAAATTTCTCCAAAAGAGAAAAGTTCCGATAATCGCCCATTGGTAGGCCATTTTGATTTACTCCGATTCTTTGAAAATAAAAAGAGAGTAACGGGAAAATTCACAAATATTCTTTTTTAATTCTTTACCATCATCTTTTAATTCTTTACCGTCATCTTTTAATTCTTTACCATCATCCCAAACTCCAAAAAATCTATCAAATCCAAAACTGTTAATAAACTTCAAAACTAGCAAATACAATCTTAATTTAAAGTAATATTTTAGATAACATTGATCTTTGCAATGATAAAAATATGTTACATTTTTAGATAGGTTATAAGTTTTAAAAAGATAAAAAAATTAATAATGAACCTGCCAAAATTTTATGATGTTTATTTAATAACATAGGAAAAAAGATAAAACTATTCATACACACACACGCACACACATTTCTTATACAATTTGTAATGTTTTAAGGCTATAGAGTATAAAATGATTAGCAGACCAAAATAGTCCAGATAATTAGCTACTTTCATAAACATTATTACGAAATTTAAGCAAAGATATATTAGCAAAAATCGTGTAAAGAAGTTTTATAAAGGAGAGTTTGCCCTTAGGGACAATTCTTTTTCCATTTGGAATTTCTTTTAGAAAATTATAAACTTTTTTTCGTATTGACGGATATCATTCTTTAGCATTCTCATAGCTTATTCCCCTCCCCCCAAATAACAATGGATTATTTTAGCTTGGTATAATGCAAATATTTCTTTCTTTCTTTCGTAATAACTAAGAACTTGAAGAACAAAATTTTCAACCAAGTCTGAAGTATGCCAGGCATCTAACAATCTGTTGTAAAGAGTTGGATATATTCCTTCGTCGTTTCAGTGTGCTTTTTGTTTCTTAGTAGATCAAAAGCAATTATAGAATAATCAACTGCCTTTCTTTAACACAGGTATTTCTAACAATCCGTGCGCACTTTTGATAACTAACATACTTGTATAAACACTGGGCCGCCTAGTAGATGAAGGGACCAAATGGAAACAATTTTGAATAACCTCTATATATTTCAGTTTTAATAAATAATACGTAATGAATAAATAAACAATATGGACTTTTAATAAATTAATTAATAATATGCTAAATTGATTGGATAGTGTTTTGAAATCAAACAGACACTGGATTTTAAATTTGAATAAGTTTGAGTACAATCTTTGTTGCACTCTTCTGCGGGCCCTCTATTTGGAGCAATTGGTCCAATCGGCTAAAGGCCGACCCTGTATAAACAATTAAATAAAACAAACATCAAAGTTTAACTCAAATTAATCAATATATTATAGGGACCGGCTGGATTAATTGTAAAAAAATGGTTATTGGGAATGATGGCTACAGTGCACACTGGTGGGGCCTTAACGAACTGAAAAGCAGGTACTTTGGGTAAGACATTTTCCGGCTTTTTGCAGTGTTATCCAGAAACGGTTGTTAACTGTAGTTGCAATTAT